>JABUQX010051354.1:10000-57872 GCA_015478945.1 Trachelipus rathkii
ATTATATATATGATATATATATATTATATATTATATAGTTATATATAGTATATATATATATATATTAAAAGAATAGAGAGTAAGAAGCCACATGGGCCTATCAAGACTGTCCCAGTCAACTAGAGTAACAACATGCTCATGTAAAACCCATACAGAACCTCACCTCTAGGGCTTGTCAATAACTTACATAGCATAAACCAACTAGACTACTTCCAAAAACAAAAACTATAGCTAAGGTACATGTTAACCACACTACAAGATATGTAATAAATTTGTCATAATTACAACATGCAGTTTTACTTAATAACAAACTAAAAAGCTGATAATTTGGATTAATCAAAATATAATAAATGATGCCCAGACCATCCATATACCAATTCAATCCTTTTTTAAATGTTGCAAATGAGTCACACACAACTAATTACTTCTGCAAACTATTCCAAAAATTAACAACCCTATTACTGAATGAATGCTTTCTTATATCTAGATTATATGACTTCTTAATTTTCCTATATGTCCCCTCGCCTGCTAAAAAGGTAATTGTTTAGCTACACTCAGTTAGTTGGTAAATCAATATTCTTTTGGATAATAAAATTTTTTTTTTTACTATTTCCCTCCCTATGGAGTGTATGTATGTATGTAGAGTGAGTAAGTTGAAGATTTGGTAAATTTTTTCCAGGTATAGATGAAATTACTGGTGAAATGATCAAGAATGGAGGTGAGATAGTAATTGAGTGGATTTGAAAGTTGTGTAACAAAGCATTTATGGAGGGTATAGTTCTGAGGGATTGGAGGAGAGCAGTAATAGCACCCTTATATAAGGGTTAATATAGGAATTATAGGGGAATTAGTTTATTAAGTGTTGTAGGGAAGATATTTACTGTTAAATTTTGGAATAGTCTGCCAGAGGAGGTTGTTGAGTGTGACTCGATTGCAACATTTAAGAAAGGGTTAGATTCGTTTATGGATGGGTTGGGTATCATATAATATATTGACAAAGCCAAATTGGCGGGTTTTTAGTTATAGCAGTTATTAATGCTAGATGGCTTGTGTGACCATAACTTAGTTATTAATGTATGTGGATGGTTTGGGTATCATATTTATATATCATTAGTTTTGACTAAGCCAAATTGGTGGGTTTGTAGTTACAATAAATTGACAAGCCCTAGGGTGCTTTGTGGATTTGCATGAGCATGTTTGGGTAGTGGGTTGACTGGGACAGCCTTGATAGGCCCATGTGGCTTTTTACTGTCTCTATATTCTTAATGTCTTAATGTCTTAATGAATTATTATCAATTTTAGTAGACTGTTTACACCAATACTAGTGGTTTCAGCACTACCAACATCAATCCTTATTATTATTATAAGTATCACTGTAAATATCACTATGACATTGAAACCAGGACAACAGCTATGTGAATACTAAAATTTGTATACATTTAAAGAATTTATTTACCTTATCAATAATAGTACCTTTATCAACATCACCAGTGGTTCTAGAACTACCACCATTATTTCTTATCACTATAAATATTATTATTAGTTCGCTACTATTATTTTTTATTTATTTATTATTATTTATTTTTATTATTACCATTTAAAAAATATTATTATTATTATTATTATTATTATTATTATTATTATTATTATTATTATTATTATTATTATTATTATTATTATTATTATTATTATTATTATTATTATTATCTCTTTCTGTAATTTTAATATTACTATCTCGCTTTATTATCATCACCATTATTTTTGTCATTTGTTGTAGAAATCCTTTTTTCTCTTCTTCCCACATTTTCCCCAAGATATATTTTACTTCTTTGTTATGAGGTTCAATTAGCAATCTCCCAACAACCTCGTTTAGTTCTTCTGCATGTGGTCTTTGGAGTTCAATGGAGTTTTTTCTAAGATCTTCATATTCTAGGCAGATACAAATGAAGTGTGTCAGGTCTTCTTCAACTCCACATATGTCACAGCTGATTTCACCTTTTGAGAACTTGTTTCACCACTTTAGGTTTAAAATATTAGATCTGGCCATGAAAAGTATTACTGAATAGAAGGAGTTATTGTAATCTGTGCTTTCTTCAATTTCCACTTTCCATCTTCGATATAATGTAGGCTTTCTTTGTTTCCTATCTCTTCTTTCCAGTGATGTAGGAAACAAGCTTTTACTTTTTCTGTGATCTCTTTCCTCTAGCCTTTCTATAGCTACTATGTCGAGGCATAATTCCAGAAAAGGGCCAGGAGAATTATCTTGAAAAGTATGACATTTACAGAAAAACCAATTACATATTTGGAATCAGGGTATTACGAGAGTGTTTTACAGCCTATATGCAAAGTCGTTTTATGATTTAAAACTAACGAACACCCTAGAGTAGACCGCATAGATATCAGTTGTCAGGGTCTCTCAGCCTCTAGGTGGACAAGGGGGAATTGATCCCCCCTCGGCTTGAGCTCTATAATGGAAATATGTTTCCTTGAACTTCAATTTTTAGGTGGCTCGGGCTGATGGGGGACAGAATCCGAGAGGCCCTGACAACTGATATCTATGCATCTTTTTTTTCGGTTGAAACTTTATATCATCATGAAAAGCGTCATTATATATCTTAGGTGAATATATAGTTTTTTTTTTACACACTGGTATAAGCTTTATACACTGATTCCAAATATGTAATTGGTTTTTCTGTAAGTGTCATACTTTTTGAGATAATTCTCCTGGCCCTTTTCTGGAATATATGCCCTGGACATAATTCCAGAAAAGGGCCAGGAGAATTATCTCGAAAAGTATATGTAATTAGTTTTTTTGCTAAGTGTCATACTTTTTGAGATAATTCTCCTGGCCGTTTTCTGGAATTATGCCCTATGTCTCTATATTCTTAATGTCTAATCATAACTTTGTCCATGTAGCTAAGTACAGTTTTTCTACCATTTTTTCGCTTCTTTCATTTTTCATGTATCGCGCTTTAAAGACTTTTTTTCCTTTCGCTTCTGATATTGATTTCAGTGTTTAAATTTGTTAGTTATTATGTTGGTTATTATTTTGTTAGTGATTGTGATGTTAAATTTCTCCCCTCAGAGCTATGCAGTTGGGGTGCACCTGGTTTCTCCTAATATCTTTACGGTAGACTGTTGTTTTCCAATTGTTTTTTAACTTATTCTCTTCATTAGAACATTTGAAATAAAAGACATAAAAGCCACATGTGCCTATCAAGACTGTCCAGTCAAGCCAACACGAAGCCAATCACCAAACAACATGCTCATGCAAATCCACAAAGCACCACAGGGCTTGTCAGATCCTTTTTATACACACAGTTTAAAACATGCTCATGCAAATGCACAAAGCACCCTAGGGCTTTGTCACTACCGTACATATTTATTACAAAGTCTACAACTAAAATTAAAAAACTAAATTATATCTGAAAGTATATACATGCTAAACCAAAACTACTGCTTTTTAACTTTATAGTCATGCGCAATTAACCTTATTACTACAGTAACTAAGAACCTGCCAATTTGTTATCGTATCCAGTCCCTTCTTAAATGTTGCAATCAAGTGGCACTTCAACAACCTTCCCTTGGCAAACCATTCCAAAATTTAAGAACCTATTACTGAATGCATACTTTCTTTATATCAAGATGGCATGCTGTTACGGAAAAGACCAACTACCCTGGTCACCTGTCCGTGCTCTATGAAAATTTTATTGGTCTCTGTATTTAATTAAGATTGTAAATTATTTTTAGACTTTAGGTTGTGTCCCCTCTGAGAATCGCCTTTCTACAGAAAACATTCTAATCCTTCCTCTTCCTCATAGCTCTTACCCTCAAACCTAGAAATCTCCTTGTTGCTACTACGTTGCACTCTCTTAGCATATCTAAGTCTTTCTTTAAATAAGGGGTCCAAACTTTGTGCAGCAATACTCCTATTACCGGCTTAACGTAGCTACTATACAGTTTACTTATTACTTCCTTGCTCTTGTAAACAACATTGCGATTTATTATACCCAGCAATCTTATTAGCTTTTTCTTGCTTCCTAACACTGATTAGTCTCTTTCAAATTACTGCTTATAATCAACTAAATCTTTTTTTCTTGGTCCAAGAACTCAAGCCAAATCCATTCCCATTTTATTGTAGTTCACAAATTTTATTTGAGTAACCTACGTGAAGAACCTTACGCTTTTTTACTATTAAATTCATTTATCAAGATCATTTTGCATCTTTATAGGCATCCTTCATAAGTTGTAACTGAGGTTGACCACTTTGGTTATCATCTGCAACCCTAGAAACGTCTTGCATTTAAGTCCGCTGGTCTAAATCATTTATATATAATAGGAACAATAGTGGCCCTAGCACTGAACCCTGCGGGACACCACTCTTCACTTTTTCCCATTCACCTTTTTGCCATTTTTTTTTTTTTTTTTTTACAGATAAACACCGCACCATTCACTGGCAGAAGCCCTAATCTAGGAAGAGCGGTTGTTATCATTAAAACAATCCGAGCTGCGAAGAAGCAGCCAAGGATACGAGAATAACTCACATTCTCGCTCCAACCTTATCTCGAACTTGGGACCCCTTACTTGTGGGGATGTGCTCTACACTGAGACTCTGGGGGCTTTTTCTTATATGAAAATAAATAATAAAATATATAATATATATATATATATATATATATATATATATATATATAATATTATATATATATATATATATATAATATAATTATAATATATTAATACACACGACACATATGCCATACATACACTTCGAATATTTGCATTCTGTAAATGCATTAATATTTTATTGAAATTGCTAAGCACCATATTTTCACTATTAAATCACCGAGTAATTACTATATTTAATGTTTAATATTATTATTATGAGCACTGCACTATGTTTTTAATTTAATATTGATTATGCTACACAATATTTCACAATATATTATTATTATTGTTACCACTATCGCTTTTATTATTATAATTTTTTCATTAACTAATTTATTAACTGTAGTTATTATTATCATTATCACCAACAATCACTTTTATTACTATTAGTATGTTTGTGTATATATATTTCACCATATATTAATATTATTAACACTATTCCCATATTAAAAATTATCTATTAACACATTATTTACTTTATCATTTATCAACACAATTCCTATTATTTACTATTAGTATGTTAAAGCGATATATATATCACCCGACTATTTCGCGAAAGATAAATGTGATGAAGGGGTTCTCCCAGCCACTTGCCTACGAGTGGAAGTAGAATTTGGAAATTTACTTTGATTATGAACTAACCGCATAGACTTGGGAAACACGCAGCTCCCACCTTCTGCAAGTTTAGTGTTTTAAATTCTTCTTATAATTTTATATTTGTATTCATAATTATCCAGCAAAATAGCCAAAAGAAATGATTTCAAAAATTTTGCTGCTCCTCAAACCCAGATTACAAATGAAATAAATTTTAATGTTTAAAATTTTTAACACTTTTTAAAATCCGCAAAATTGTATTATTTTTCTTTTTCCCTTGGAAATTTTTCTATCCACCTATGACTGAGAAAGAACGGTTCTTTCTCAAACTATTGTTGTAAAATTTTCCAATCAAATCTTCCGCTGCCTCCGAAATCTGGCGTCATCTCTGTAAAAAATCGCCACTGACTATCCTTCCTTTTTCCCTTTTTGTTTTCCAAAAAATGCCTTTTTCATGTGCAATATGCTTTTTTTTTGTTTCCCTCTGTATTGTCGCCTCCCTCATGGTTTTCCGACTGGAGTCTACACTCCGACGGATGGTCGAATCCATATATACTATATAAATAATACTTATTTATTATATATATATATATATTGTAAGTATTATCTACACTATTATAATAGATATATATGCTACTATATCTATATTATATATATATCTTAAGAATTTTCCTAAAAGTTATTTTTCCCCAACTTAGATGAATTAAGGCATGCAATTTATATATATGCTTTTATATTTATTTATACTATAATAATACATATGTGATATATTTATAGTAATATAATCTATATTGCTTTTGAAATTATTATATCTAATATATATATATATATAAGAGTGGAGGCAGAAAAATTCCTAATCCACATAAAAAGGGGAATAACTTAAAGCAAATTCTAAAATCATCTTACTAAATTGTTAAATTTATGCGCGCCTGATATGAAAGTTGAGTGAAGTCCGAGATAAATTCTTCAATTTTATTTCAATATTTTCGATGTTATGTAGAGGAAGGGCAAGGGCCCATAAAGTCTTTCATCTCAAATATTTATTTCTCAAGTAAGGTTTTTCCAGAAAGTCTTAATATTGAAACCTTGAAGAAGCGAAGCGAAAGATTGAAGATTGCATAAATTGCAGTATTTTTTGCAACAGATGGAAAAAATGTGGAAAGGAGTAGTCCAATCTATTGCGGTTTTTTGGAGACCTGTGCTGTGGATGCGCCATTTCAAACTTCCATAAATCCCATTCTGCTTACTAAATCTTCATTTGGTCTTTTGAGATCTTCCTTGTATAATATCATACAATCTTTTATCTTCTGCATATGGCACATTTAAACAAAGCCCTTTCCGGTATGACAATTGCAATTAAAATTTAAAAAACCTCTCTCCTATGCTCGATTTAAAATGCCTAACAAATGGTATAGAAAAATGGATTGTGAGTTAATAAGTCTTGCTGGTTTGGAGTAGGAATGTTTGGGTCTGTATTTTTTGAATTTGTTTGTAATTCTTGGTACAAGCAATTTTCAATTACTTCAGTTCAGATTTCAGATGCGGCTTACATACTTCTTTGCAAAAATTAGCTGAATTTCTAATTGTTGCATTTTTCCTCTGATGGTTTCAAGTTTTAGTTTTAACTAATGGACTTACCGAGATTTATTGTTCCTGACAGCGGACGATTATATCAAACTTAATTAACTTCTTGCAATTTTATATATTAAAGGATAATGATGACTTATAATTTTTTAAGTGTCTAGAAATTTCGGGGGGGGCGATGGCCCCCCTCCTGGCCCCCCTAAATACGCCACTGTTATATTATATATATTATTTATATTATATATATATATATATATTATAGTATATATATATTATATATATATATATATATATATATATTACCGTTACCATGGGTTTATTTATATATATAAATATGTAAAATTGTTATATAAATTTTTATATATATAATATATATATATATATATATATATATATATATATATATAATATATATAACCTAGAGCACACCACGAGAAAAAAAAAAAAAAAAAAATATATATAATAGTAATTATATTATTATTATATTGCCATTTAGTTTACACACTGTTTTCTATTCCACAACGCATTCTTTAATGCCACCATGGGTAACTTGCACTGTAGACCAGCAACCGCAACAATTTATTTTGAGATGCGAAAAATTTCTAGTTCAGAAAAGCTTGAGGCTAGGGAGGGGCTAAAAGTTTTTAAGGATTCTTTAGGCGAAGTTCTGGATATTAATGCAGAAGCTTGCGCACTTGAAATTGTTTGAGAAGCAAAATTATCAACTTTTTCTGACTTAGAAATTTTTTTGGAAACTTTGAAAATTTTTGGTTTTCAAAAGATGTGTGGGTTCGTCTACAGTATTACCCAACCATGTACCACTCCACCTATACCACAATGCAAATAATTTTTCATCAGCCTTATGTGGAGAACCTTATCAAAAAGCTTTGCTGAAGTTGAAATATATAATATCAACTGATCTCCTCAGTCAATGCAGTCCGTAATTAATTCCATAAATTCTAAAAGGTTTGTCTGACATCACCTACCCTTTCTTAAACCGTGCTGGGAGTCATACAATACCTTGTTATCTTCTTGAATATTTCTCTATCGATTTTAACTCTAGCCAACCATTCTGTTCCATTCCACTTATACCACGAATGCAATAATTTTTTCATCAGCCTTATATGTGGCGAACCTTATCAAAAGCTTTGCTAAAGTCTAAATATATAAATTCAAAAGTGGATCTCCTCAGTCAATGCAGTCCGTAATTATTCATAATTCTAAAAGTTGTCTGACATCACTACGCTTTCTTAAACGCGGTGCTGGGAGTCATCAATACCATATATGTTTCTTCTTGAAATATTCCTCTATTTTTCCTTATTTGTAAAGGATTTTTCTGTTGTGCTGCTTAAACCTTGTGAAATTACACTCCAAACACCCATCCAAACTTTACTATTCGTATCGACGTTTATATCGTCTCTCTCTCCCTGGTCTCAACATAAAAAATCATAAGAGAAACATCATATCACAATAGCAGTTAAGGTGGCTTATAAAACGCTGGTAATTCCGTTTACTGTATCTTCTCCTAGCATTTATTTGAATTATGCAGGGGTTTTATCGGCCTTTAAACAAAATATTGCTCTCATGTCTTGGAGATGTTTCAGCTTGCAGTTATGTGGATAAGGTGGAGTCAGTAGTTAAAAGGCAGCTAATATGTTCCTTACTTTACAGCTTCTTTGAATCTTTTATTTTTGCTACGTGACAGTGACGTCCTTCGCTTTTCTACAGGTAACACAATGGCAAGTGTTCAAGGGAACTGACAACCTTTTTAAGGGTAAATTTTTATCACAAGGAATACAACGTCTTCAGAGAAATTTGGTATGTAGAATGGCAACTCCAGGATTGTCCTCTGTAGTGCTTTCTTTCTAGCCATTCCAGTCCTGTGGAATCTCTTCCGTCATCTGAATTTACAGCTAAATTTAGTCTCTATTTTTTTTAAGGCTGCGTTTGCAATAAACAGAGAAGTTTACGATAGGTACGAACCGGTATGTACTTTATTATTATTATTATTATTATTATTATTATTATTATTATTATTATTATTATTATTATTATTATTATTATTATTATTATTATTCATTATATCTCTATTATATTGGAGCAATCTTTGATTCTGAAACACTGAAGGCTCTTTGGCTTCTGCCGATACAGAAGTAGGGGCTGTAATCACTGATGGAGATAAACAGATATTATTCCATCTTCATTTTAAATTGACATCTTTAGCTCCCTCAAAATAACTGGTGGATTCGGTCCCACTTGGATATCTGAGTGTCATATCAAGCACAGCAGAGGTTTGAATCCCGGTGTGGAAATTTCTTCGTTTTCCTATCAATCCTCGATAATGTTTCATTTTCTTGAGAAAGTTGCATGCAGAGGATATTATTCGACTACAAAAGTGGAGGTTCACTAGGCAATAGTGGGCTGAACTCATTGGTAAAGTCTTGTCGACTTACTTGCCATATAAATATTTCTTCATACAACTTTTCATAAATGGTTTTTTTATTCTACAGATACTGTTTGTTGTTATATATCATCTTATAAAAAAGCCTAATCGCTTTCACCCTGGTTTCTCGAAACAGATTACACTCGGCAATCTTTCTCCTTCTCAGCGTATCCATGTAGTCTAAGTTTGAAATATAGCACGTTGTAATGGGACTAACCTCTTAAAAGTTTTGAAACTAGCAGAGAAAGCATGGGCAGGATCACCGAATTGGCGACATCCATACGAAGCGGAGTCAGTAAGGGAGGGTTGTAAATCTGAGGTCAAAGAACAGCGCAGAGCCACTGAAACGTGTTAAGCAATCACCCCCGCCCATTTGCTTCTTTCCTTATAGGAATGTTAGAGAGTCGTATCCCCTGAAACTTTGGTATCCCCCCGCTTTTGACTGACACTAACCAAGTGTTAGGTATCTCAGCGCCCTAGGAGCACGAGCGAGATATGAAACCAGGTAAAGAGATCTAGCTTCTGTTTTATAAGAGAATTCAAAACACAAACATCCAGAAGGGACAATAAGGCTGATGTAAACTCGACATATTCGACAAAGCGAGGAGTTCCTCTATATCGAAGGGGTAAGCTGCAGAAGTGTAGATGACGCTGGGCTGGTAAAGATATTTTTTAACATGGCCCGATAAGTAAGAATCGCGGATCATTGGCGGCTCTGCTCATGTAGTCTGAAAATTATAAATTAGCCTCACTGTAGGGGTTTGTGTTGGGCTGAACTCATTTGGTAGAGCTGCAAATGCATTGATGATCGGCTGTCGAAGCCTTCGAGATAGAAAGATGCAAAAGTGTGAGTGTTCAGTGGAAGGCAAGAGAGTGGGCAAAACTAACTTTAACTACTATAAATCTGTTTTTTATTCTCTTATTCCTTCTGATAGTTGTTGTTAATTCTCTTATAAAAAAGCTAATCTCTTTAACCTGTTTTCGTGAACGATTCCGGCAATCTTTCTCTTCTCAGGTATCCCATGTAGTTAAGTTTGATGGAGTGTATGGGCTCCTTCTTAAATGTATGAACGCTAGAAAAGCAAGCAGCCCGAATGGGACACCATCCCGAGAGTAGTAAGGGGGTGAAATCTGAGATCAAAGAACACCGCCACCGCGACGTCACTAAGCCCCGCGCCATTTGCTTCCTTTCCTTTTAGGAATGTTAGAGAGGTCGTATCCCCTTGAAACTTGGTATCCCCCGTTTTTGATGACATAACCTCATCGTAGACGAGGTTAGGTATCTCAGCGCCCTCTAGAAGGGAAGCTGAGCCCCTAAACACTGGTTATGCATTAGTTAGATGGAAAATAAGAAACGGCAACGTGCTTCATGGATATACTAATATCTATAAGTTAAGTATAATAGTATAATATATATATATATATAAAATATATTATAATATATGAATGTTATTATAATACTATACTATATATATATATATACTGTATCCACACAATAATATATATATCTAATATATAAAAGTAATTATATATATAGTATATATATATATTATAATATAGTATTATGTATATATATAAATAATAATATGTATACTTATTATATATATATATAAGTATATATATACTCAAATACTATATATATATATATTATAATATATACTATGTAATATATGTTATATATAATATATAGGTCGTATATATAATATATTATATATAAGTATATATATATATATATAGATATATATATATATATATATAGCGTAGTAATGTACAGAATTTGCGACCTTGTTATCCTAACTCGCAAACCGCCAAAGCTGTGACCGCAAAGGTCAGCTGGCTCTATATTCTAGTCACTTCAAAGGGTACCGCCACCCGAGAAAAGGTCACCTGTTTCTATATTCTATATTTCTATATTTCTATATTCTATACTTCTATATATTCTAGCTTCTAGCAAACATGCCGACTCCATACTGAGGGAATACACGCCGATGATTATGCTTACCCGCTTATGTTATCGCGTACGGCGGTATGATTAGTGCATTTACGAAGGCTGCCTAGGAGCCTTCTGTGTATCGAGTATTAGCCCCGCCGCCCCCTTTCCTAGCAACCTTTCTAGCACCGACATGTCGCTCGTCATAGAATAGCGCGAATAATTAGTGGTCCTATTCTAGGTTAGTAGAGGTACGGGGAATCGATTGGTTTACTATTAGAATGTGCTCAGGTTGGTTTCTTCCTACGAGTTAGTAACCCCTCACCCACTTTCTAACGCCTTCTAGTGTACGACTATAATCGTTGTGCCGAGGAATCATACCCGGCTTTAGTATCGATTAATACTATAATCGACACCTGCCTGGATCCGATTGGTGTGGTACGACGGAATCGATTCATTCTAACAAGGTTAGTATTAGATAATTCCTACCCCCTTTGTCTAATGCCCCCTGTACACAACAGTTTTTTGTTATTTTATGGAGCTATGAAGCTGAGTTCGGTGTTGCCTAGGTATGTTTGAGGTATGCCGAGTCGATTTCCGGGCTATACCGAGCCGGCGTTTCACAGCCATTGCGTGTTTTGAACTGCATACAAACATGCGTTTTTTCGTAGATGGCGTCACCCTTCGTCAACAATACCGTATCATGACGGGTAGTCAAACAGGGTTCAGAATGTCTCAAAAATTGCACGAGCCCCGTATGTTACTTCCCGCGAACGGGTAGACGCCCAGCAGTCCCCGGGCCAGCCCGCGGGGTCATTTATTAGTAAGACCATGAACAACAATGGTCACATCTTAGCAAAAGTGGTGTTAGAGAGACATCGTATCCTCTCAAACTTGGCAAGGCCTTCTTTATATGTTTGCAACATTGTTGCATCCATTGTTTCAAGCCGCTACGTCTAGGGGGTAGGGGGTCCCCGCCCCCCAAAAAACCCCTAAAAATGGACTTGAAAGCTGAAATTTGGTGAGGGTATAGAGAGAATAAATAAAATAGAATGGCTATGATAAAATTAGAATGGGAACCATATGCGGCCGAAGCTGGAAGCTGGTGACCTGCGCGTGCCAGAATGGAATCTGACATCCAGGCACATATATTAGGACAAGAACGAAGGTGTCCTAGCAATTTATGTTTTTCAATGGTGTAAATGAATTCATTTTTGATGCTTTTCAGTAGGCTCGCAATGTTTCTAGCCTAGCACGACAATTGTCACTACATCTTAGAGATACATCAATATTACGTAGTCTAGCTCCTAATGTTAAGAGGTACCCGTGTAGTCTGAATTGGTATATATTAGAAGGTGTTAGGATGCTTCCTTCTACGAATTAGTACGCCAACTCCTTGCTAGCATCTAGCAAGCGTGACCATACTTCGCATAAGAATCACCTAATATTAGTTCACCCCTATAGTTTGAGGTGTGAGGATTCGACTGGTGTGTGTGAGTTGTTAGGATGGTTCCTTCTACTAGTTAGTACCCAACCCTTTTCCTTTTTTTCTATGTGCAGCGAGTATTACAACTTTGTTATTTTCCGAGCTAGAGAGTTGAACTTGGTTGTCTAGCCTCTATGCTCTTCGAGGTATGCCCGCGTTGAATCATTCAGGCATCTAGCGAGTGGATCGGCAACTTCCTTAAGGTCCTTTGCACCGGTGCTGCGGTGCTCATCTATATTTTCTGTTTTTTTTTTAATGGCTTATTTTCGGGTTAAAGATACTTCTCTTCAAACTGCCTACATGGTTTGATGAAGGGGGCTGCCTGCCTGGGCGCCGAGGTTTCCCGCCACCAGTCGTGGCAAAGGAGGGGAGGGGGTCTCGACCCCCAAAACCAAAGGAAAGGAGGAACCTTAGACAGGTTGAAATTTGTTAAAAGTGAACAGAAGAGAATAAAAATGAAAAGAGTAATGAGTGGCGGATGTGCCGGAACACATGAGCCGGAGCCGGAAACCGGGAACCGGAGCCGGAGTTTGTGATTGCCGAGCCAGACTGGAATTCTGGTTGCCAGCTACCATATTCTTGAGTCAATGATGTGTTTTATATAGTGTTTTCAAAGGACACAGACTTCCGAAAATTTTGGGTGTATAAACAACCAAATGAGTTTGAGGACCTCGGGAGAAGGAAAAAAGAAAGATAAGCACAGAGTGTCTAAGACATGAGGAAGAAAAGAAAAAAAGGAGGAGGAGAGAGGAGGAAGGAAGAAGAAAGAAGAAGAAGAAGGAGGAGAGAAGGAGAAAGAAGAATGAGAAGGAAGAAGAATATGTAGAAATAAAGTATAAAACACACTTCTTCATTCTATTTTCTCTGTTTGATCTACCTTTGCTACTTAGAGTAGTAGCTGTTTCATATTACCGAAGTTTAAAGTTAAATGTTAAAGTTTAAATTTTTCATGTTGAAGGATCAAGATTTATATTTTTCATGTATTATAATACAAATGTTTTGAAAACCATTTTTTGTTTTCCGGGAAACCATTTTTGTTTTTTCGAAAAACATTTTCTTTTGATGAAAAACTTTTTTTGTTTTCGAAAAACACTTTTCTTTTTGATGAAAACCATTTTTATTTTTGAAAAACATTTTTTAAAAACGCTTGTTCTAGAAAAAAAGTTTTGTCAAATTTCCAACCTCGAAATATCTCATGGCACAGAGGTCACCATAAAGCCAATAAAGCAAGTAAAACACTACAGCAAACAGCCCACAGGCAGGTCTCCCCACCCTCACCCCACCTCGTGTTTTACTGGTTTTCTGCTTTTGAACTGCTGTACTTTTATTATTAAAAAATAGTTATAATATCCTCATTTTTTTCTTTTACAAACTTAACCATTTCATCATAATAGTAAGGTGAGTTAAAACAAGATTTAAAAACAAATAAATTTTTAACCCACTTGAAAAGGTGCATTATTTTAAATATAACAGAATATACTATATAGATTATATATAATCTATATATATGATATATTATAATTCATATATATAATATATATATATATACTAGATATATATATAATATATATATAGTAAATATATATATAATTAATATAGTTAATAATAGGTATAAGTATATATATATATATTACCCTATTAACCTACTAATATATTAAGTCAATGCCAAATATCCATAACATGTAATATATCGATTATATATAATATTATATATATTATATATAAATATAGTATTAACGAGACTATTAATGTTGTTTACATAAAGGTATTTTTAAAATATTACAGATACACACAACACAAGCTTTAAATATATATATATATTATATATATAATACATACTACTATATTATATTATCATATATGCTATATACTATAATAACATATATATATATATATATATTAGTATTTATATATAAATACTTATATAATTATAGTATATTATACTATATATATATATATATAATAGTATAAATGTATTATATATTATATAGTTTATTACAAAGATAACTAGGAAAGGATATACAGATTTTAATCTAACATACACGATATTTTTAAATATTACAGAACACTACAAGTTTATATTTATATATATATATTATATATATATATATATATAATATGACTATATACTATATATATAATATATAATAGTATATATATATATATATATATATATAAGTATAGTATTTTTTTAATGTATAACTACTTTGTCCCCCGTCGCCCGAAACAAAAAAGACATGCGATGAAGTTGAAAACTGTGCATCTCTTTATATGAAGTCTCCATAACGCTCCTATTCCTATTTGAAAATAACATTAGGAGATATTCTCTCGAGATGCCACCAACCACATTTTCTTCATACTCCTGCCTAACTTTGAAGTTTGGAATTCTTATGGCTAGAAAAAAGAAAAAAAAAACAATTAAGAATTTTTAAAAGGCAATTGTAATCAAAAACATTAGTTGTCGTGCAAGCTGCTATACATCGTATTAAAGGTTTTCCCGATACTCAGTGCTAAATTTTAGTAAAACACAGCCATGGCTAGATGTATTAATTCGTCCACAGTATGTCGACATTGTCAGATAGCGACTTAATATGTCCTTCTTTTATTTTAACAAATGTTTGTAATATTTCATGCGAAAATGTTTATAAGCCCTATTCTTGCACGTATGAATGTGTTAGCTGAGTAAGGTTTTCCCGTAATTACAACATGTAAAAGTTTATAGAACCATCCTTATACTGTGAAGCTCCGCATCAATTGCTCTTAATACCTCCTCTCGGCCTTCGTTTCATTGGATATTTCACTATGACCGATTATCCAGATATCACAATATCTTCAGCTTTACCATTCTCCACGGTATAATAATTCGGAGGACATTCTTCAACAGAAATGAACAAATGTGTATCATGTACACCTACCGTAGGAATATCAGGCCAATGTACGATCACCCCTTAAGGTTTAACGAATAAATATAAATGATACAGCTTAAAAGAATAACAAGGTCCCGTAAATATATCGTAACAAAGTTTGGGAGTAGTGAAGAGAAGCCATGGTGTTAGTTCAGTTGGAAATATCGTACTGAAGAAACTTTGTATATAAACAGTCTCAAATCTATAGATAATATATATTTTTCAACCAAATCAAAGAAAGTAACAAGATTACAACATAACTCTCTTATCAACTCAGAAAGTCCATATATCACGCCTTACATCGACAGAGCGACAAACATGTTTACAGAAGGAATTAGGATGTTTTTGGCAAGAGTGGTAATATATGTATACCAAGGAGGTCTATATTCATAATTTAACAATGTAGAAAAATGATCTTTGACAAAACAAACAAAACACGGATATTCAACACTGAAGCAAAACAAAAATAAAAATAATCAATAATAATCCATGATAATATATATTATATTATATAATATATTAAGTAAGTATATTATATATATATATATTATATATATATTAATATAAGGTATATATATATTATATTATTATATAACATATATAAATATATAACCCGACAGTTATACTATATATATAGGTACAGTTGCGATTGATTGATGTTCCTTACGATGAATGCTTGCTTACGAGACTCATTAAGAGTTTAAAATCGGTCCAAAGTCCTTACACAAATCGCCGTATCTTCCGCGTTTTAACAGTCTAATAAATACTTCTTCAAATTCCCTCGTACCTCGTCATCCCAGAGTACCATACGATGGTAAGTCTCGCCCTGACACTACCATATGTTTTTTGGGTCAGGATCATTCACCGTAAATGATGTCTTCGAAGGCTGACGAATATAAGCTTATGAACATGACTATCGAAGGCTAAGCAACTGATTATTATATTTTCCGAATTTTAGGTAAAACAGTTTTTAAATGTATAATAAGCTTCGTATAACATATAATGAGCTGCAGTAACATAATCGGTTAACATTTCTGTTTTACGGAACTGTTTTAACATTTTCTCTCGAACTCGACTCATATATTTTATCTGAGATGTGCCTCTAATATAGAAACCATATATTGTGGGCTTAAATAATCCTTTATCATCGCGTCTCTGCCATATTCTAAATATCCGATGGGAATATAGGGCGTAATCTAGATATTTAGAGAAGGTTAAAGTAAGTTTCTTATCATGTCATGATCTCCAACCCGCCACTGATAACTATTTCCCACGACGATTTATACACTCGTAATTGACTAAAAAGTTGTTTCTTCAAACACCATTCTTCCACATGTTGACATAGCACAAAGTAATTCAATCGAAACTCATAAATAACACCGTCTGTTATATTTCATATTGGTCACTACATCTGAAGTATGTTAAAACCGTCGGGCTTTCTTGTATATAAGAAGGATATATCACTTTTCGGAATATTGATTCCCAATGCCCCACATGTCACGTATAGTAGGTGTATTTTATATGTATATATGAACCATTCCTAACGTAAGGAAACTACCATCATGGGCGAAATAGAACACTTTTAAAACAGAAGAACAACCTTCTACCACGTTCAAATCTAAAAAGAATATGACGATAAAATAAGTTGAGAAAAGATAAGGCAATATAACTGGAACAAACACAAGTCTTAAGAGATAAGGGATATTTCAGACGCTATATCACGGAAAGGTATAGGATAGTTCAGCCAATCACAGAGTAGGGGGCAAATTTTCCACAATTCAAGAACAGCAATGAAAATAGCCTATCCAAGTCTTTACACTATATATATATATATATTATATATATATTATATATATAGTATAGTATATTATAGTATATATAGTATTATATATATATATTCATGGGGTTATTATTATTAGGATAGACCGGCGCGGCGCACACACACACACACACGCACATACACACACACACGCACACACGATTTTGATGGCATCAAGCTTTGATGCCGTCAGCCTTAGCCCAAAGCTAGGCATCAAACATCGCTGGTGTGGGGTGTGTGTGTGTCAGGGTCTATCCTACTTATAATATTCAATAGCCATATAATCATCATAATATATTACTATAGTATATATATATATATATACTATATATATTACTATATATATATATATTATATATATATATATGAGTGGTAAGACGTTTGGATGCTATTTTCATGTTGGACATATCCGTTATCTATATTTGCCCCTACTCTGTGATTGGCCTGAACTATCCTATACTTTCAGCGTGATTATGTTGAAATAAGTCTTATCTCTCAGACTTGTGTTTGTTCCACGTATATATTTAATTATGTCTTTCCTCAGAACTATTTTGATCGTCATAGTCGTCGTTTAGATTTGATACGTGGTCGAGAGGTTTGTGCGTCTGTTTATATAGATCTTAGAAGATATCTCCCTACCAGAGAGAGAGAGTTAGAATGGATTCGTCTTGATAAACACTCACACCTCTATACGTGACATTGAGCATTGGGAAATCAATATTACGAAAAGTGATGTATCCCTCTTATATACAAGCAAGCCCGACGGTTTTACTCTACCGTTCAGATGTAGTGACCAATATAAATATAATAGGCGTGTTTTATGAGTTCCGATGAATTAACTTTGTGTATGCCCAACATGCTGAGATGGGTGAATCTGAACACTTTAAGTCAGTAACAGTGTACTTAAAATCGTTGGGAACTAGTTATCTAGTGGGGTGGAGACATGATGATAAGAAACTTTTACTTTACCTTCTTCTAAATATCTTAGATACGTATTATGGATATTAGAATATGGCAGAGACGCGAAGTTTGTACAGGACATTTATCTAGCCCACAATGATATGGGTATGTCTATAAGCTTAGAGGCACATCCAAGATAGCACACACACTAGTGAGTAGAGTTCGAGAGAAAATGTTAAAACAGTTCCGTAAAACAGAAATGTTGGATATTAGAATATGGCAGCCCATTATATGTTATAAGCGAGGCTTTATCATACATTTAAAAAAACTGTTGACTAAAAGATTCGGAAATATAATTGATCAGTAGATAAGATTCTCATAACTTTATTCGTTCAGCTTGAAGAATCCATTTACGTGAATGATCTGGCCATCAACGTCTCTGGAACCAAGCTTTCGTAATGGTTCCCCGTATGTTGCTAACGATTGATAGTGAAACGATTTGATGCAATGTAAGGGGCTTCTTTTGACATCTACAAAAACGATTGCGATATGTGGTTATACCCAGCTGGGAAGGTGTGTAGGATATCGTCGTTGTCAAACCCGAAATACGATATCCATTCCACCTAAATCAGGGCTATATAATATGAGTAATATGACAACTTACTTCATATTATGTATAATCTAGGGGTATATATATATATAGTATATTATATAATATATATATATATAATATATATATTCACGATATTATTATTATTATTATTATTTGTTTGCTTCAGTGTTAATATCTGTTTTGTTTCGTTTTGTCAAAGAATGCATTTTTCTACATTGTTAATTTATGAATATAGACCCGCTTTGTATACATATATTATCAGGTTAGTTTGTTTATGCCAAATCCTTCTGTAAACATGTTTGTGCGCTGTCGATGTAGAGGCGTGATTATATGGACTTTCTGAGCTTATAAGGAGGTTATGTTGTAATCTTTTTACTTTATGATTGGTTGAAAATATATTATCTAGTAGATTTGAGACTGTTTATATACAAAGTTTCTTCAGTACGATATTTCCCAACTGAACTAACACCATGGCTTCTCTTCACCTACCCAAACTTGTTAACAATATATTTACGGGAGACGCTTTGTTATTCCCAGAAGCGGCTATCTTTTATATTTATTCGTAAACCCTAATGGTGATCGTTACATTGCCTGTATTCCTACCAAAGGGTCATATAACACCTTTGTTCATTTCTGGTGAAGAATTCCTCCGTATTATTGGATACCGTGGAAGAATGGGGTAAAGGCTGAGTATGTGATATATCTGATACATCGATTCATAGTGAAATATCCAATAGAAACGAAAGGGTGAGAGGGGTATTAATAGCATGGATGTTGTTTTAGTCTTATTTCTCTAGTGTTAAAAGTGTTGATGTATGTAACTTATTGGAAACCTACTCAGCTAACACATTATACGGAAAAGACCAAGGAATGCACATATGGAGGTTTAGCTGCCACACGTTGAAAAATAAAAGGAGAAATATAATGTTGTTTTCCTATTGACAAGAGATCAAGTTTTACTAATGGCTTGTTTTATAAATTTAACTGATTGCATCAATAAAACTCTTTTAATAGAATGTATAGCAGCTTGCTAACGACAACTACATGTGATACAGTTTACTTCTCTTTGGGCATGAGACAAAATGCGAATGTATACGACCCTGAATATGCTGAAGAATGGGTTGGTGCATCTCGAGATATGAATGGAGACTTTCAAAGGAATAGGAGCTTTGGAGACTTATATAGAGAATGCCGTTTCAACTTCATCCCATGTCTTCGGCGCAAATGTATTAATATATATATATATATATATATATAGTATATATATATATATATATATATATTATATATTTCATATATATATTAATTTTCAATTAAACCATAAATAATATATAGATATGTGTAAACTCTGTGTTTCTTCTGTCTTTCTTTCCCTAGTAGGCGAATGTGTGGATTATTGTTTGGCCTCGTTAATATATATATATATAAATAGTATATATATAGTATTATATATATATGACTAGTATATATATATATATATTATATATATATATATATAATATATATTATAATATCTTATATATATTCTAAAAAAAACTTGTGTGTGTGTGTCTTAATATTTTAAAAATACCTTTATGTAAACAACATTGTATATCTCGGTTAATAATATATACATATATATACTAGTATATATCTATAATATATATATATATATATATATATAGTTATATATATATAATAATATATATATATATATAATAATATATATATATAAATATATATATTATTTATATTATATATATAGTTATATTATATATATATATATATATAATATAGTATATATAATATTATATATATATATATATATATCTTCTTTATATTTTTTTTATCTTTAGGTTCAGTAAAATTAATATTTTTTTTTAAAATCATTCATTCACAACCGCTTGCTGCGTTAAGCATTTTGCAGCGTTTAAGGTTGCAAAGTATTTAACGAGATAATAACAGAATATATTTTTGATGTAATAATTATTTATGGTAAGCAGTAAAACAGTAAAACACGAGGGGGGTAAGGGTGGGTGGGGACCCCCCTGGTGGCTTTTTGCTGTACGTGTGTTACTGGGGCTTTTTATTGCTTTATGGTCCCTAAATTCATTTTTTCGTGGAAATTTGACAACTTTTTTTTCTAGAAACAATGTTATAAAAATGGTTTTCAAAATTTTTGTTTGCATCAAAAGTAAATATGTTTTTCAAATAACAAAAATGTTTTCGAAAAGAACAAAAGTGTTTTTTCGGAAAAACAAAAATGTTTTTCGAAAAACAAAAATGTTTTTCAAAAAATTGTTTTAATACATGAAAAAAATAAATCTATCCTTCAACATGAAAATTTAACTTTACTTTAACTTTAACTTGTAATGAAACAGGTTTCTATAAATAAAAAAATGTCGTCAGTCTGAAAAATTAAATGTAGAGAGCTGTGTGTATACGACTCTAACTAAACATATTCGTTCTTCTTTCTCAGATTCTTTTTTTCTCCTTCCTCTCCTTCTTCCTTCTTCTTTCTTCTTCTTCTCTCCTTCTCCTCTCCTTCTTTTTCTTTTCTTCCTCATTGTCTTGCATCTCTGTGTTTTTACTTCTTTTTTCCTCCTCCCGAGGTCCTCAAACTCATTTTGGGGTTAAGAAACCCCAAAATTCGGAATCTGTGTCCTTTGACAACATATATACAAACACATCAATTGACTAATAGGTAGCTGGAACCAGAATCCAGTCTGCTCCTCATCACAACTCCGGCTCCGGTTCCGGTTCCGGCTCCGGCTCATGTGTTCCGTCACATAAATCTTATACTCTTATTTCATTTATTCTCTTCTGTTTACTACCTAAATTTCAACATTCTAAGTTCTTTTTCCTGGTTTTGGGGGCTCAAGACCCCTCTCCTCCTAGGACGCGGTGACGGGAACTCCTCGGACCCCAGGCAGGCAGCACCTTTCATCAACCATGTAGCCGTTTTAAGAGAATAGTCTTTAACCAGAAAAGCCTTTAAAAAAATATATAAATGAGCACCGCAGCACCGGTGCAAAAGACCTTAAGGAAAGCTCCGATCCACTGAAATCAACTCCGCATACCTCGAACAATAGAGGTAGACACAAAGCTTCAACTCTCTAGCTCGAAATAAAAGTTGACATACTACACTAGAAAAAGGGAGTAGGGGTATCTAACTCATAGAAGGAACCATCCTAACAAACTTCTAAGACACACGCAGTCGAATCCTCACCCTCAAAAGTTAGGGGTAAGACACTAAAATTAGGTGTATTCTATGATGTAGGTCACGCTTGCTAGAAGTGCTAGAAAGGAGTTGGGTACTAATTCGTAGAAGGAAGAATCCTAACACCTAATATATACTCAATCGACTCCACGTACCCTATAACATAGGGTAGATACCAATATTGGATGTATTCTAAGATGTAGGACATATCTTGCTAGAAGCTAGAAACATCTGAGCCTACTGAAACGCATAAAAATGAATTCTACACCATTGAAAACATAAATGTAGACACCTCGTTTGCTGCCTTAATTGTAGCTGGAGTGCAGAACTGCTATTCTGGCACCGCAAATCAACAGCTCCCGCTCGGCCCATATGAGTTCTCCTTTATTTATCATAGGCCATTTCATTCTCATTTTTCTCGTTCTATACACTCACCAATTTCAGCTTTCTAAGTCCATTTTTTTGGTTTTTTGGGGGGCGGGGACCCCCCCCCTTCAGACGTGCGGCTTGAAACATTGGGTGCAACAATGTTGCAACATATAAGAAGGCTTGCCAAGTTTTGAAGAGGATACGATGACTCTAACACCACTTTTGCTAAGATGTGACATTTTGTGTCATTTCTTACCTAATAAATGACCCCCGGCTGGGGCCCTGGGGACTCTGGCGTTCGGGAAAAGTAACTACGGGGCTCTCATTTTGAGACATTCTAACCCCTGTTTGACACCCGTCCTGATAGGTTTTTGACGAAGGGTACGCACATCTACGAAAAAACGCATGTTGATGCGTTCTAACAGCGCAACGGCTGAAACGCCGGGCTCGGCTATAGCCGGAAATTGGACTCGGCCATACCTCAAACAATCCCTAGGCAACACCGAACTCCCAGCTCATGGTCATAAACAAAAATGTTGTAACAGGTGCATAGAAAAGGGGGGTAGGGTAATATCTAATCTAAACCCTGGTAGGAATTAATCCGTTTCGGTGGTAAACCACAGGAATCGATTCAGCAGCGTCGATTATGTATTAATCGATACTAATATCGGGTAGCTTATCTACCGAAGCACCATGCGAGCACACGCGGAAGGGTTAGAAAGGGGTTCGGCGGGTACTAACTCGTGAAGGAACAAAACTAGCACATTTCTAAGATACACCAGATCGATTCCGTAAGCGTAAACCTAGGAATAAGCACTAATATTAGCGTATTTCCTATCTGACGTAGGACTAATATGGTCGATTGCTAGAGAGTACGCCTAGAAAAGAGGGCGGGGGCTAACTCAAAGGGAAGACAATCCTAAGCACCTATCTATATATGCACTAATCGAATTTTCTAGTTTCGAATAAAACAGGGGTAAGAAACTAATATCGGGTATAGATATCATCAAATTAAGACAAGACAAAAAGAGGAAACAAAATACAGAATATATAGAATACACGTATATAGTATTACACATCAAATATGTACACAGGTGACCTTTGTACTCGGCGCGCGTAACCCTTTGAAGTGACTAGAATATAGAGCCAGCTGACCTTTGCGGTCACTTTGCGGTATCGTTGCCCCCTTATATGTACTTACTACTATATATATATTATATATATATATATATATATATATATATAATAATAAAGGTAAAAGAAATTATGTACATACACAGGTAAATACTATAGAGTAATCATATATATATATACGCAGTATAGTAAAATAAGTATATATATATAGGTATATAGGGAGCTATGATATAGTATATATATATATATAATATATATATATAATATATAATATATATGCGCATTGAGTCACGGGATTAGGGTTCGAGTTTTTATTCTCGAGTCTATTGGTCGTATCCCCTGAAACTTGGTGCCCTTTTAAGTGGTGGTGTCACCTCATCGCAGACTATGTTACGTTTGCTGTATCCCCGTAGGGGATGTTAGCCCCATTAAAGTTTTAAACCTCATCTTGGGGTGTCTTAGAGAGTTCGTGTTCGTACCCACATGATATTTTTATTGGTGGTGGTGTCACCTCGTCGTAGATGAGGTTACGTATCTCTGCACCCCCGTAATTGGAGGTACCTCTCCCCTCCAAGTTATGGCTATGATCTTATATAATGCTAAGTTTTTTTTATACTTAGACCTTTAGAGGGGAATGGGTCGGTAATATTTTTATGGTTACGGGCGTCCCTTTTGTGGACGAAGGCGAAAATCCAAGTCATGTCGGCCATTGACTTGGGAATTTTTATTACATCGTTAGATTTAGACGCTTGATTTGTCAAAGTATGGTTTCCAAGGTCGTGGAACCCGTTTCCGAGGTCGATGACCGGTTTCGACCAAGTCATGTCTGGAGCTGTCTTGGTTAATGGCACCAACTCCGGAGGAGTTTGGCTCGATAACAACGACGTGTTTCTAAGGTCGATGAGACAGTCTTCGGAAGGCTCTGGAGCTTCTGAATGGTAAGAAATTCCAAGCCATGTGGGCTAGTTTATTCGTACGCAAGGTATGCTAAGTGTGTTATGTTCTTAGTGTTGAGGTAAGTTGGTTATTTTAGGACTTTGACTGAAATCAAAAATACTGTACATATTCACTGAGATCCAGAATATGATAGCGTAGGTTAGAGTTATCGAAATTATAGTTTTGTGGCGTAACTACAGCTCGCTCATGAGTTGAATGTTATTGTGGTTACACGAGGTGCGGCAGTAGTATGTATAGATGCAGTTAGAAAGTGGGAAACGGTTACGTTGTAGGCTAATTGGTTAGCGCTTTACCCTGGGATAGTAGGGGCAGAACTCTTGGTTAACATGATTAGCAGTTTATTTGTACGCTAGGTATGCTAGGTATATTATATTCTTAGTTTAGGTTATTATATTACTTTTACGGATGTTAAAACTTTTTTTATGTTAGAGTTTATTCGCTTGTCAGTGTGATATTTAGGTTATGTTATGATAGATTTTTGTTAAGCTTTGCTAAATATTACTATGATAATATAAATTAACACTGATATGTTAGAGATATGTTGGAAAAGTGGGATTAGGTTCGGTTTTATAGGAAATGTTAGCTACTTTACTATTGATAAATAGGGAGCTTTGCTAATGTTAACAGTTTAATCATACGTAAGGTATGTTAGGTTTGTTGTTGTACATTATATTCTTAAATTAGGTGATATTATATTACTTTTACATATGTTAAAACTTTGTTATGTTAGCGTTTATTTGCTTGTCAGGTTTTGTTAGTTTATGACATGATAAATCTTTGTTAAGTTTTGTTAAATATTACTATGAAAATGTAAAATTAACACTGATATGTTAGAGATATGTTGAAAAAGTGGGATTAGGTTACGTTTTGTAGGTAATGTTAGCTACTTTGCCATTGATAAGTAGAACTTTGCTAATGTTAGGAGTTTATTCATACGTAAAGTATGTTATATTCTTTGTTCAAGCTATGTTATATTAGTTTTATTGATGTTAAAACTTTGTTATGTTAGCATTTATTCATCGATCTGTATGATAGTTAGGTTAGGATATTATAAATATTTGTTAAATACTACTATGTTACAGCTAAAATAACAATGACATATGATTAATTGATATTTTATGTTATAAGTATGAAAAGAATAAAGGATTTAGAAAAAAACAAATTGTTTTTAATAAATTGTATGTTATGTTCATACAAAGAACTTATTTTAATGTGTTTACACAAAGAACTTATTTTTATGCTATGTTTATGCATAATACATGATCAAGTATGACATAAAGCAGTAACTCAATAGAGCATGTTGGGGAATGGGGAATTGGGGATGGGGAATGGAGATGGGGTAGATGTTGGCGCTACTGCTTTACTGCTTTAGGTTAATAAAGTACATACCGTATTTTTAATAAAAAAAATTAAATTTTTAAATTAATTAATTTAAAGTAATTTAATTTAAAGTAAAAATAATGTTTTAAAAAAATTTTTAATAAAAAAATTAAAATAAAATTATTTTAAAAAATAAGCAAAATATTTATAAATAAAAAGTTTTAAAATAAATTTTTTTAAAAAAAAAAAAATAAAATTTTTAAAATAAAAACTTTAAAAGCAAAATATAAATGTAAAATAATAGAGACTTAAGAAACAAAATAAAACTCACAAAATAAATAATTAAAACTTTAAACAAAATATAATTGAATAAAAGAATAATAAAAACTTAAAAGAAAATATAAAATAAAACGAGATGTTAATATTATATATGTGAGAAAATATAAATGTCTTAACATCAAAATCCAAAAATGTTAAAATAAAAATATTTTCCAAGGATGTTTAGAAAACGAGACACAGATGTATGAAGTAGTAGAAATGACAGTCATGTAAACTGTAAGGACGTTTTAGGTTTAGTCAGATAATGTATTAAGTAAGGTGTCTCTATAATTAATGTGTGTGTGCATAATAATTAACAACAAACAATGCCTACAACAAAAATAAATAACAGTATATTAAATAATACTCTCCTATCAATAATCATTGAGAGCCGTCTTTATGTACTGACACATAGTATGAAACTGAAAATATTGCGAACTTTTTACATTTACCTCTTTACATGATGTTTTTTCGTAGTCCGTAACCTGAGATTGGAGGTAATAGATCAATTAGGACCTTGTATTGCAAACTCATCCCTTATTACTACGTACAGTGATTAGGGACCAGTTGGCGGAGAGAATAGCTGTGATATAACTCTTTGTGTAAAAAAAAAATTGAAAAATATAAATAAATTGTTTCGTCATGCAAAAGAAATATAATAGTTTATGTACACCATACATACGAACACGAGTTACTTGTAGAAGTGAAAGTCGGCGCATGTTAGAGTCAAAACAGTCATGTGCATAATAAGAAATCCGGGCATGTAAGCAGCTTCAGGTAATGTTAGTTTAGATGTGCCTAGTGAAATAAAGAAAATTTAGATGCATCAGGTAAGACAATATGCAGAGAGAGAGAGAGAGAGAGAGAGAGAGAGAGAGAGAGAGAGAGAGAGAGAGAGAGAGAGAGAGATAGATAGATAGATAGATAGATAGATATAGATAGATAGATAGATAGATAGATAGATAGATAGATAGATAGAGAGAGAGAGAGAGAGAGAGAGAGAGAGAGAGAGAGAGAGAGAGAGAGATGCCGTAATTACTAAGTTATATGAGCCAAGACAGTATGTTGAGCCAGGTTACGTTAGACAATGTTAGGTTGGGATGTTAAGCCAAGGTAGGTTTGGTTACGTTATTCTGATCAATGTATTATGAAAGATAGATAGAACGACAGATAGTTAGAGAGTGGCCGTATAATTGTGCTAGGTTTCATATTTTGTGCAACATTTGGTTGACATAGTGATCATCTAAGAAATTATCAATTAATAGTGAGCGTATAATTAATAACCTCGTTGTGGTAAGTTTCATATTTTGTGCAACATTTGGTGATTATCATAGTGATCATGTATGTAATTAATAACTGCATTCACCATTAAAATTTTATTTCAAGGGTGAAACCTCATTTTGCGGTTCGGTCCGCATCTCATATGAGGCCCCTACCGTTTGTGATTCCTCAGGAATCATCCTTCGTCATTATTCCTTTATCTTCTTCTTTTATGCACTCTGTGCTTTTCTTATTTTTTTCATCTGGGACTCCCTCCTGGGGGTGCTCAGGTTACCCTTAGGAACTTGAAACCTTCATAATCAAATTATACGTCCTTATAAACATATACATTGACGTCAGTATTGTGTTGTTAAGCGTATGTTTGCTAACTCAGCACCGCACCGGCACCGGCACCGGCACCGGCACCGGCACCGGCCCCTGGTACCAGCTCCGTATGATGCTTCTTCTTATTCCTTCTTCTTCATCCTTCTTCCATCTTCCTCTGCTACGCACTCGGTGCTTTTTTCTGGCTCCGGCCCACTGTTTCGCATCATATATATATATATATATATATATATATATATATATATATATATATATATATATATATATATATATATATATATATATATATATATATAATATATATATATATATATATATATATATATATATATATATATATATATATTGGAGGTGAACCGAGTGTCAATTTTCAATATTTGCGAATATACATGCGAATATTTTTCTTTTAGTATTGTGAATGTGAATGTGGATGTGAATGTGAATTCACTAATGTGAAAATTTTATTTTAATATTCGCGAATTCAAATGAGAATGCGAATGCGAATATTATTCTTTATGATATCACCTTTTTTACATTAAACAGAAATAGCCATAAAAAGTTAATAATTAATTAAAATATATTAAATTTTTAATCTGTCCAGGATACGGACGAGGACCCAACTCTTATATGTACCCCACCACCTCTTTCTTCATCCTCATGCCCTGGAAATATTTCTGCTATTTATATAAACAAAATTAAATGTATTATTAATATGTAAAATTTATTACCGAAAGGTTAAACTTTAAAAACAAAAATTTCTCAGCTCTTTCAGGAGACAGTTTGCTTCTTTTCTCTTCATAAATCAGACCATCACTGCTAAAGAGGAGTTCGCTGGCAACACTTGATGGTGGACATGCAATATAGGATCTTGTCAAATGTTCAAGTTCAGGGTACTTGTCCTAATTTATCCTCCACCATTCTAGTTGATTTTCGTCAATATTGATAAGCTTTTCTTTAAGGGTATCTTTGATGACTGCTTAGAGAGTTCTTCTTCTTCGTCATCACTACTAGAAGTTAATATTAGCTTCATTACTTTACTGATAGATGAACCTGTTGAAGATTTTAAATCATCTTTTAAATGTAGTGCTTATTTATGACTTTGACCTTTTCATACTTTCTTTTTCGAATTATCTTCGCATTTGCGCCACATGTTTACTTTAACTCTGCCGGTTACAAGCTGGGAAATGAAAAACTTTGTTATGTACCTCAGATAGTGAACTGTTGCTATAGTAAACAAATCATCATTTTCCGTAAAACCAAAACGATTGTCAATTTCTTTTAATATCTTTTATTTCTCTTATTTCTTGAGTATCTTCGTCTGATAATGAAATTAATTTTTGAAGAGATGTTATAAGAGGATTTAAATCTGGTAATGGAGAAGAGTTTTTGCTGATTTTCAAGGTAATTTCTTCGAAAGGTTTGAGCAAGGTGATGCAGCTGGATAAAAGGGCAACATCATAAGGTGTAAAAGAATTTTGGCGTTAGAGGTAGCATACAAACAGAGAGATTCATTTAATTCTTTCATTCTTTCCATCATAAGCAAAGTACTGTTCCAGCGAATTTAAACGTCATGTATTACAGAAAGCTGTGGAACATTTATTCTATCTTGCATTTTCTTGAGTTCTTTTTGGGCCATTGTTGAATAATTGAAATGTGTTGCAATTGATCTACATTTTGAGGTTTGTTCAGTAGCGGATTTTTGAGATGTTATGTCATTCTTAATGGTAATGTGCATTTGACGACATGCACAGTTTACGTTATTGAAGCCAGAAAGATTCAGAGCTTTCTTGATATTGGTACAAGCATCTCTCATGATGCAATGGATATCATCAATAGACAAATTCCATTTCTCCAGCAGTCGATTAAATACTAAGCTAAGATAGTTACCTGTGTGATGTTCTGAAAGTGGTTCAGCACCCAACACGAAATTTTGTTGCTGAAAGTTGCTATCAATGGAATGACATGTCAGAGATAACAAAGAAACTCCCGACTGTGTGTCTGACCATTCATCGGAAATGAAGAAAGCAGTCCTTTGCTTTAAAGAGCCCCGATTACGTGAGAATTTTTGGGTTGAACGGAGTCATACATTTTTTGGCAAATGATATTTCTGTAATATTTTCTTTGATGCAATGGATACTATTGGGCTACCTTTTGTAACAGCTGCACTAATGAAATATTTTGCATGTGAAAAAAGGGAAGATCAGCCATAACTAGCAATTCTCAAATTTTCCTATCCACAGTTTTTACTTTTGCATCGTTTACATTCCATAACTTTCTCTTTTCTACACACATTTCCAGAGTAATCTGTTTTATTTTTGAAACTTCTGTTGGAGATCGTTTTATTTTTTTTAAGCTCTTTTCTTTCCTCCTCAACTCTTCCCAGATCTTTGAATTTATCTGGGTGTTTGCTGGACAGTTGATGACACTGAGAATTTGGGATTGAACGGAGTCATAAATTTTTTCTCTGTAATATTTTCTTAGAAGTAATCCCAAACTGCACTGGAGGTGGACGCCATTACTTTAAATGCACAGTACAACACAATTATAACTTAAGAAAGAAATCACTCGTTTGCCTTTATCAAATAAGGTTCACGACATACTGAAATTGTGAATTATGATTTGTAACAGAATCGAAGAAAGTGAGAAAGTGGGTAACGAAAAACTCGAATAAGAAAAGGATGCCAAATATTAATTTTTCATTTATGAATTGCAATATATATATATATATATATATATATATATATATATATATATATATATATATATATACTGCTATTTATTCTTATATATATATATATATATATATATATATATATATATACTATATACATATATATATATATATATATATATATATATATATATATATATATATATATATATATATATATATATATATATATATATATATATATATATATATATTATATATATATATATATATATATATATATATATTATATATATATATATATATATACAACTAACTATATATAATATATATATATATTATATATATATATATATATATATATATATATATATATATATATATATATATATATATATATATATAGGTGGGCACGATAACGAAAAATGTTATCGCGATAACAGATAAATCGATAACGAAAACCTTATCATCGATAACCGATATCCGATAACTCGTGATAAAAATATCACCGATAAGGCGATAACCGATAAATCCAAATTTTTATGTATTTATTTTATTATAAATCAAATGTTAAAACAGGACTTTGTGGTTTTAGAAAAATGTTAAAAAATAAATTTGTACATCTTCTTTCACCTATTTATAGATTATAAAATAAAATTTTCAACTTTTTGTAACCGAACACGTGCCCAGAAAATATGGGAATGTTAATTGCTATATAACTTGTAAAACTTTGGATATCTTATTAAATAAATTTAATTTTTTTCCCTTTGCTTCTCAGTGTTTTTTATAATAAAATTTTATTTTCTAATTTATTCTCTGATGTTATAGATTTTATAATGTATGTAAAAAGCCAAAGATAAAGGTTAATAAAGGATTTGAAATGAAATCAAAAATTAGTTAAATACAATTTATCAATATAAAAATATAAAATACTAGATTCTGGTCTTCTGCAGCATTTGTATGTTCTTTCATTAACATGAGCATAAAAAAGTTTTCTTCTGACAGAGAATTCCTCTATTAGCTCTGTAGATATCTTTGCCAAAGAAGAGAACAATCGCGCCACCGCAGTGCTAGACGGCATTGCAGTATTGTACCTTAAAAAGAGATCAATGAGCACCTTCTCATTGTTAAAAGCTAGGTCTGACAGGCTGTCTGTCGATTTCGCCTGCAGCCACTTATTTACAATGAGAGCAGCTTTACTCTTGATTGATCTTTGGTGACGTTGACCTTGAGTTAGTTCAGTGCAATCATCAGCATACAGATGCTTGAGTAGTAGTCCTTCTCTTCCATTTCCTCTCCCTCGCTGCTGCTGGTGCTGTTGGTGTTCTCGAGTTCGGTACGCCATGCTCTTCCACCTTCTTCTCCATCAGGGCCTTGACCTCTGACTTTTGGCCATTTGTTTGCTTCAAAAGCCCTCATCCATATCAGGAACTTGGGGTGGAAGGCAGTGGCCAGAAGGTACTACTCATCTCTTAAAAGGTGCTGGAGAACCTCTCGTCTAGACGTCAAGTAGGGTATTGACCAGAGGGTCTAGAACTGGAAATTGGCATTGAATCTTCAAGTCAATCAGCTTTTTAGTCACAATGAGGTGTGGGGATCAGGCAGCCCAGATAGCACTGTTTCTCCCTTTGGCTTTGGATTCGATCCAGTGCAACGGCGACTGGTGCCATGACTATAAGTGAAAAAGAAATATTATTTAATTAGTTAAAATGGAAGTATTACTCTGCATTAGCTAAAAAGTAAAAAGAAATAAAGAATTGAAATAACGTCTCTCTAATATTTAGTTTATTTACCCTAGCATATTATATATATATATATATATATATATATATATATATATATATATATATATATATATATATATATATATATATATATATATATATATATATATATATATATATATATATATATATATAACAAAATAAAGTATCGCGAAACCCATTATTGATAAAAGATTTTATCGGATAGCAGATAACCAGAAACCGTTATCGCGATAAATTATCGCCATATAGTTATCGGTAGTTTGGAACAAAAATTACTGCGATACTATATATAATATCTTAACCAAATTTTGATAAAATATATATATATAACACATATATATATATATATATATATATATATATATATATATATATATATATATATATATATATATATATATATATATATATATATATATATAATATAACTTATATAATATATAAAGAAATATATATATATATTTCACATATATATATATATATATATATATATATATATATATATATATAAGAATGGAAATTTGTATTACATGAAGCAAGTCAGATGAGCTCGCGTTTCGTGTTTAAGGAAAATTGAATTAAGAAGTAACACTTTTTTAAAATTCAAAGCTTTTCATTGCTAATTTTTTTTTTTAATTATTCGCAAACATTCGCAATTGAAAATGCGAATGCGAAAGCTAATGCGAATGTGAAGCGAATATTGGAAATCATTGCGAATATTCGCATATGCGAATGCGAATGCGAATATTCGGTCCACCTCTAATATATATATATATATATATATATATATATATATATATATATATATATATATATATATATATATATATATATATATATATATACTATTTATATATATATATATATATGCGCGTGTGTGTGTTTGGGGGCACCAAGCAACGAACATCTTCGAAATAAAATATCAAAAAGGGGTAGGGCTTAATAACGTCACACGAAGGCTGCTCTCTCATTGAATCGTTAACAGGACGTCGAAATCCTTTAGATCAACTACAGTCGCTTCAATCATATATATATATATATATATATATATATATAATATATATATAACTACATATGTATATATATATATATATATAAGATAAATATATATATATATATATATATTTATATTTCATATTGAAATATCTTATCTAATAATATATATATGTAAGAATATATATATAATAATATATATAATAATATTTATTTTTATAATATATATATAATAAATATAATAAATATATGTATATGTATATGTAATAAATATTAATAAGAATAATATATACAACAATAATATATAATATGTGTAATATAATAATAATAATAATAGCCAATAATAATCATAAAAATATATTGTATATGTAATATAATAATAATAAATATCTATAACTGTAGTAATAATAACCATATATAATAATATATATATATATGTATATGTATGTATATAATAATACATATATATAATAATAACTAATAATATGTATAATAATATATATAATATATATACGTAATAATAATAATATCAATAATAACCAACAATAATAATAATACATATAACGGATGAATGTGTATATATGTAATAGCATAGTATATATATATATATATATATATATATATATACTATAAAGTGCATTTACTATCGTCCTTTCTACGTAAGACCTATTTTAAAGATAAAAATGTATATTGCTTATCGCTGGTATAACGGTAAGAACAATGGACAGTCATTCATGATACCCAGGTTTCAATCCTTCAATTGATGAGTTGAAATAACTTTATTTTTTTGCAATTATTTCACAACATGAGATTGTAGAAAGATGATTTGAATATCGATTTGGGGTAAAAGAGTACGATAAACTGGATGGAATCATCAGAAATGATCTACCTATCATTTGCTATCCTCTGAGTTCAATTTCCCGGCCTCAAACACGAACCGTCACCTTGGAAACTCGTCGTGCTATTGGAGACGTACCTTCCACCTCGAACTCGGCCTTGGAGGTGTGACGTCGCCCTCGAACGTACGCTGTCGTCATTGAGACAAACTCTTTCAGAGTTGGAGCCTTAACCAAGTCAGCTGCTGACATTACTTAGTCGATCGGGACTCTGAATCACTTCACAGACCTTGGAATCGGGTTCACCGACCTTAGAAATCTCTAATTTGACGCCTAATGAAGTGATGAAAATTTCCAAGTCAATTTCCGATATGACTTGGAATTTCCTGCCCTTCACAAGCTCCATGGCTTCCAAAAACGGTCTCGCAGATCTTGGCAACACATCGTTACCCTTGGAGCGCTCCTTCGTCATTGAAGTGCAGTGCTACCGATGGAAAAAGGAGCCAAACTCCTCCGGAGTTCGGTCCAGCTCCTTAGTCAGCGGTCGACATTACTTGGTCAACCAAGCATTCGAATCACTGAGCGGCAAGAGGAGTGTGGTACGGTGCGGTGCGCGGGGTCTTGAGACTAAGCCAAAACGCGTCATCGACCTCAGGTACGGGTTCCCCGGCCCTGGAAACCTATAATTTGACGCATCAAGCGTCAAAATCTAACGACCTTAAGGAAAATCCAAGTCAAAGGCCGAAACGACTTGGAATTTCCTGCTCCCAACGCCTCGTCGAACTAAGAAACGGCTTCCCCGACCTCAGAAACCACTAATTTTACTCTTCAAAGGTCAAAATCTAACGAACTTAGAGAAAGTCCAAGTCAATTGCCGAAATAACTCGGAATTTCCAACCGTTCAGAAGCTCCAGAGCCCCTATAACGGTCTCCCCCATTTTAGAAATGCGTCCCCACTATTGACGTGCAGTGATACCACTAGAAAAAATCCCCTAGCTCCTCCGGAGTTGGGGGTATTAACCAAGTCAGCTGCTGACATGACTTAGCCGACCGTGTCCTGTGGAAAAAACGCCGAAAAATGCTAAAATGCGCAAAAAATGCTAAAAAATGACAGGTTAGAGGACTAGGTTGCTAGATTTAGCGGCAAATTGGCAGCTTTCAGTTTGGCCTTCGAAACCGTCCCCCTTACTACTATATATATATATATATATATATATATATATATATATATATATATATATATATATATATATATATATATATATATATATATATATATATATATATATATGTTTCTACCTGTATATATATATATATATATATATATATATATGTGTGTATGTGTGTGTGTGTGTGTGTGTGTGTGTGTGTGTGTGTGTGTGTGTGTGTGTGTGTGTAATAAGGAAAAAGCTCAAAGCTTTATAGATTATGTGCCTTCCATCGTGTGACCTCCTTTTAACTGTCCTGTTCAGAAAAGATTGCATTCCTTTTTTTTCTCTCAAACTGTTACTCACAGACCAAGACGACGACGTCTCCTCTAATTAATTTTCCTCTCTCTCTCTCTCTACTCTCTCTCTCTCTCTCTCTCTCTCTCTCTCTCTCTCTCTCTCTCTCTCAAATTATCAGTTTCTTTCTAAAAATTCATCTAATCGTCTCTCATCGACATTTTGTTTTAAAGCAGAAATTTACTTAATTAAGATCTATAAAAAAAATTATTTTGCTTAAATGCCGAGTATATATATATATATATATATATATATATATATATATATATATATATATATATATATATATATATATATATATATATATATATATATATATATATATATATATATATATATGTAATATACTATATATATCCTATATATATATATATCGGAGGTGAGCACTGGACACTTAAAAGTATCGGCGATAGAGATGCTTTCCAAAAAACGAGTTAGCGATATCGATATTTACCGAAAAATAGCAGCGGCGATAGAAAATTTGATGCATTTTATTCATCCTATTTTGATGAATCAAACACCAAGAGAAAGATCTCTCCATTAATTTCCAATTTGCAATAGAAATGAAAATTTGTTTAATAGAAAAAAGTTATCTTTATTTCTAACTGTTCATATGGCATTCATATAGATCTAACAATTTTTTTTTTTTTAAGAAAAAGATTTTAGAGATCTCAAAGGAATCCTAATCTAGAATTGACTTCCCAAAAATTATAAAGCAAATTTTAATATTTTTAATTTGTTACATTTTTATTGGCAGTTGAAATTTGGAAATGGACTAAAGAGCTTCAAGCTTCAGATAATACACACTTAATAGTAGATTATTTGGTTTGTGATTAAATTTTAAAGGGCTAAAATCTGAAAAATTAATTTTTGTAATTGCTTCACTAAATTTCATCAAATTTCTAAAAATAGCAAAATGGTTGAAGTTCTTTGTGAAAATTTTATAATCATTGAATCATTGTAAGACATTCTCATCTCTGAAACCCTAAAAATAAACTTAAATAAAAACTCATTATCCTATAAAATTGCAACAAATCAAAATATCCAAAATCGCATTTTATATATTTTTTTCTAAATCTATTCTAGACTGGAATTCCTTTGAATGATGCCAAATGTCTCTCCACCTTCTTCCGAAAAAAAAGGAAAATGGATTTGACTTAGGTCATATGAAAAAGTTGGAAATGAAGATCTTTCTTTTCTACTCAGGTTATATCAACTTCATTGCAGAATTAGAAATGGTTGGTGAAGGGATCTTTCTTGCAGACACTAGTAGTAATTTTTCAAAAGCTTGCAATAAGGATAACTTTTCCTACTTATTATTTTTATTTTCAAAATTTGAAGTGATTGGGTGTGATTTTCTTTTGGTATTTGTTTCATCAACTTCTAATGAAAAATAAAGAAAGGTACACCGCCCCTGATCAATCAATACTACAATTGACAAGAAAATATTTACATAATACAAATATATATATATATATATATATATATATATATATATATATATATATATATATATATATATATATATATATATATATATATATATATATATATATATATATATATATTAATATAACTATAACTGGTGTATATATAGCAAATGATCTTTCTTGACTCCGGCAACCAACAACCTCACACTCCCGAGAATCCGTCAAAAACACAAACACATAAAACCCCCAACCCACCAAACAACACGCAAACACTCTTGTAACTCACTTTGCAAAGCAGAGTCAAAAACCCATACACCCTCAAAACAGGAAAATCATCAAAGCTCTCAAGAAATAAAACTCAACCACAACCCAACAATAGAAATAACCTCAACTGAAAACATAACAAAGACACTTAAAAACTCGCCTGCAACTGGCCCAGACAAAATTTCAAACAAACACCTCAAGCGCCTAGCAAACACAGCTTTAAATCAATTAGCACAAATATATAATAATTCATCAGCCTAAATTTCATTCCTCTATCTGGAAAAGTTATCATTATACCCAAACTAAAACCAGGAAAAGACCCATCTGTCTCTTCATCATAACGCCTCATCTCTCTATTATCAACACTAGGCTAATTACTAGAAAAATCAATGCTAAACAAAATAGCTCCCATTAAAAACAAATTCCAACACGGTTTCAAGCAAAATCATTCAACTATAACCGCACTCACAAACATTATTCAACCCACAATCTGCGACCCTAAACTCAGACTTCACAAACAATAAACAAGCATCCCCCACCATATACAAACAATGCATTTGTCCGACTCTAAACTACGCCTTCCCAACTTGTCACCCACACTGACAAAAAACAACATAAAGAAATTCCAAACGACACAAAACTAGGCACTAAGTTATAACATGATGCATCAACAACAGCACAACAACACCTACACGAAAAACCAAAAAATACACTTACCTGGATATGATTGGCACGCAATTCTTTAACAAAACACAAACACCGCCCCAACACCCATGTCACACTGCCCTTCTAACCCCATCCACCACAGACTCAAACAATCTCCTTCTTCACCAGCTCTATATTACAAACAAAATCTGAAAACACCACCTCCACCAAACAACAAATCATACACCAAACAAATTCACGCCTAACAGAAAACTACTTTAGACGCAGACCACCAAACAACATTCTAAACAAACACCCACCAGATGTAGTTTCAGAATTCAACTCACTACCAAGAACCAGTCGGTCTTCCCTGCCAAAGCTAAGATGCGGCCACCACCCTAATATAATATTACAAACAATGATCACATATTTAAACTGTAACCAGGTCAAGGAGGACACATCTCACTTTTCTCTCCTGTCTATCTAACTCTCAGCCCAGAACAATCTGGAACATTTCAGCCCTGGAGGATCTCTGGAGAAGGCCGGAGCGTTTGAGGGGTACCTGGATGCGGTGTGGCCCCTCCCATGAAGAATACACTTGAGTAGGCAGAGTTTATATATATATATATATATATATATATATATATATATATATATATATATATATAACTATTATATATCATATATATAATAATATATATATATATATATATATATATATATATATATATATATGTTTATATATATATATATATATATATATATATATATATATATATATATATATATAATAATATATATATATATAACATATATATACTGATTTTTCAATTTTTCTATGTGGAATTATTTGTTCACATATTTATAAAATATTTTAATAATATTTTTCAATAATAATAACTAATAACTAATAATAATATATATATAACTCTTATATATATATATATATATATATAAAGAGTAAATAACTAACTATATATGCTATCTTATATATATACTACTCGTCAAAATTAACGCACCGCAAAGATAAGTGGCGAAGGAAGGGTAGAAAAGGTTGAAGAACGCGAAGACACTTTACGGACAATGACCATAATTTGGTGGATTCCTCCTGACCATAGGTTCATAGAGTGTGGTCAGGTGCAGCCAAAGTCTCTGTAAGTTCGGAGGTTCGGCTTTGCAAGAAGCACACAATGTTGAGGTACGTACGGCAGGGCCGCGGGGATCAGGTATGTCTCAATACAGTATATTACCCCCTCACCGGATGGCTGCCTGACACCGTCCTGGCATGCTCTTTTTCTTGATGATGAGTGGTCGAATGTCCTGGACAGGTTTTTGATCCCATACGTCATGCAGTGCCTGTCGCAGGTCCAGGACGTCCGTGGATGGGGTTGCAGCTGTCGGATCCGACGTTTCAGGATATCCTACAAATGTTCGTTGGGTTGAGGCCCAGACTATATGCTGTCCACTCAATGCCGTAGCTGAACTGTCGTTGCGTTGTCATGCATTAGGGTGAAAGAGTCACCGATGTAGGGGTCATATGCCACGACATATGGTTCGAGGATCTGTGATATATACCTTACGGCTGTAGAGTGCCTCCATCGAATATGTGTGCAACTCCGTGCCCAATAAAGAGATGCCTCCCAGACCATAACCGACCCACCTCCAACCGGCGGCACCTGCAACACATTGCATTGCGCGAACCTCTCCGTCTGTCGTTGGTATACTCTAGCACGCCTGTCCGAGGCGTACAGAGATCACCTTTGCTCAACCGTCGACCGTCTAATGGATGTGCTCTCGGGCAAATGCCAGTCGCGCCCTTCGATTTGCCGTCTTGTGCGGTTGACCCATGTGACCTCGCCGTAAAAAGCACCTTTGCTCAATCGTCGACCGTCCAATGGATGTTCTCGGGCAAAATGCCAGTCGCGCCCTTCGATTTTGCCGTGGTGTGCGGTGGACCCATGGCAGGCCTCCGGGGCCGGTAATTATGTTCCCTGAGCGTCGACGCACTGTGTCACTCACCCTTGTGCCGTGTACCTCCGTCAGCTGCATCTGCAGATGTCGTGCCGTTGTGTGAAAGCGCTCTCGTAATGCACGCAGTCGTATAAATCGGTCTTCCATGGGTGTCGTGGCCCCTGGCCCTACCTTGTCCTCACCGGCGATCATGTCAGGGTTCCTGGTACCGTTAGACCACCCGTGCAATCGTTGTGTGCGCTACACCGAACAGTCGACCAAGTGCCCGGTACCCATGTCCTTGAATGGAGTGTTGCCATCTGCACGCACTGATCTCTTGCCAGTTGATGACGCACTATCCTCTCCATGTTTATCGGAGTCACTTCGTACGTGAATGATCCCTCGCTCGATTATACCCCGACATAACCTACCCACACCTCTCCCAGGTCTAGTTACGTGGTTTATGTTTTCCTAATCGCGGTGACGGCCCTAATACTGCAGCGAATTCTCTGCTGGTGGTTACATAGTTACACTGATGCTGTCGTCTGTGTTGGTGTGGGGTTTCATGGGGTTAGGGACCTTCCCGTTCCTGCGAGTGATATTTACCCTAGTGATGCGTTATTTTTGACGAGTTGCTGTAGCAATATATAATAACCTTAGCCTTAATAATAACAACAACAGCCATAATATGTAATAACTGCTATATGCATATTAGTAATAGCCTTTGTAGCAATAATAATAATATGTATATATATATAATAACTATATATAATATATAACTATATATTTATATATATATAAATAATATATTATTAATATATATATATATAATATATATATATATATATATAATATAATATATATATATATAAATATTCTATATAACTATAACATAATATATATATGTATATATATATATATATATATATATATATCTATATATATATAAAGGGATGGGCAGTAGCGGTACATGTACCGGGTACATGTATCAGGCGATACTTTTTGTACCGATACCGGTATCACCCACTTTTGAAAGTACCGATGTAACGGTATCGTAATCAAATTTTTGTGTACCGGTACCGAAAAACATCGGTACTTTTATTCGGTACTATGGTGTATCATGGCCATGCTTCGTTATAGGAATGTTTAAAAAAATTTTTTTTTTTTAGTAGACTGTTTGAAATAATGTATTTAATAATATTCTGTGGTAAAACTTTGTTTATAAATTATTATATGAAAAAAGTAGGCATCCAAATATCATATTTATAACTATGGACGAAATTATCAATTATAAGACACCAGCTGGTTTACACTGATTTTCATGAAACTTATAAGAAATGTTGTAAATGATCCGTAGTAGAGAACGAAAGTTTTAAAAATAAATTTAGAAAATGAGCCTGAAAAAAGTTGTCTGCAAATTTCAACTTCATGACTAATACTGCCAGATGCTTCAATTGTAAAAAAATTATATGCTTATATACTTTTGTTCCTGAAAATTAAGATATATTTTAGATTTCCAGTACTCCCGGGTCAGGGGGTACGGGGGGGGGGCCCTGCGTAGAAAATGCATTCGGCTACCGCACGTTCCATATTGCCATGCATTCATTTAGCATCTAAAGTTGCTATAAATGCTATTTATTAATGCTCTTAATTTTAATTTTCACTTATTTTTTTAAATTCAAAAATGACCCAAAATTCTTATAACAACATAACAGGTCTCGTTATATATATATATATATATATATATATATATATATATATATATATATATATATATATATATATATATATATATATATATATATATATATATATATATATATATATATATATGTGTGTGTGTGTGTGTGTGTGTGCGTGTGTGGTCTCAGCTAATGTGCAACAACGGAATATTTCCGTAATGATGTCAATTATTTAGAAACTTGTAGGAATAAAGAGGGTCTCTGTATGCAAATTGCTCATGAACCTTCGAATTTTCAATAAAACCGTGTGGTTCCGATAATTAAATTGCATTTTATGGCAAAAATTATTTAGGGTTCATAGAGACAGTCATCTTGATTCAAATGGTAGTTACCTCTCAATACACGCGGAAAAATACGTGCTGCTGCCGTAATAGTTACTAACAAATGTTAGTTGTAATAGGTTTAGAACATCGTGAATGAAGGCCAGAAACCCCCATATACAGCGTACGTTTATATTAGGTACTATTAATAGTTAGTTACGATGAACAGTTATGATTTATAACAGAAATGATTTATAACTCTGTAACACATCCGTTTATTTACAGTCCATACATAAGTATTATTTCAGTATAGTATGAAATCCTTTCCTGTAGTACCTTCTGATTTATGTAGTATAATCTTCATCGTATATGCATGTATACATTATATGCGGTGCGCAAAATGTCTGCTCTTATTCCATATGAAGTTCAACCCGTCTGATCCACCCTTGTCATGTTGCCAATGTAATTTTGATATTTTCGGAGTCGACTATCGGACAAGCGTGAGTGATTCGACTTAAGATGTAATTAACTGATGCTATCGGTGTTGTGTACCACCGTAGACACGATTCTTCAAGTAGCCCCACATGTAATACTCCAGTTGAGTAAGGTCCGGTGATCTAGGAGGCCACGGAATAGGACCCATGTTCCTATCCACCTACCGGGGTGTGTTACGTTTAGATGATGTTGCACAGCCCTTGCTGTATGTGCTGGGCATCCTTCATGCTGGTAGTACAAATTTTGACGTGTCTGTAATGGTACGTCACGAGGAAGGTCTGACAAAATAGTGTCAAGAAATTCTTGATTTCATTCGCTATCTAAGGTTTTCTATGGTAAATGTCCCGGCCCGATCAGTATATTATCTAGCAAGTTCACACTACACATTTGTGGAGTAAACTACCTGGTGTCTCGTGCTATAGGTGATATGCGGTGTTTTCCTCGGTCAAGTACCGATAATTCCAACCATTAATCGTGCCAATATTGGTAAACTTGGCCTCATCCGTCCACAAATACGGAGCTGCCCGTCAGGTTTTGTCAAACATGGAACACATTTGGACTGAACTACAACCAACGTCCAGGATCGCCGGGATGCAGACCATGCACAATGTGTGCCCTGTAATGAAAAAATGTTGTACATATTGTAGAATGCACCGTACCGTTCCTGTCTACCGTAATAAGGTTGTTGGGTGTTCCGTGGTATACAATAGAAAGTCAAACTCCATGTCAAGAGGGTACAGGTGGGAGGTTGACTTGGGTAGGAAATGGTGAGTTGGTCGAACCTTATTCTTGAAAAACCGTGTACAATCTGTACATTATAGTGGAATGCGGTTCCAAACGATCTGGATATCTCCGTCTATACACCTCCGTGGCTCTGTGGGCATTCTTGTCTTCAAGAATAAACGCCTCAACCATATCCGTCAGTTCCTGGGTTGTATACATATTATTAGGCATAGTGTTATCGGATGTTACAATTAAATAGCTGTGCTAAGACACACGATTGTACATTCGTAAGTGCTCCGCTGACTGTTGTACGATTATACTGGAATACCGATCCCCAACAGAGTAGTGTGTCATATTAACTTCGAAATTCATAATTTAGTTGGCTGACAATAGTAGCAAATGTAATATTAATATTACACATAAATGTGATATGCCCTTCATGGAGGATTTATGGGTTTCTACCCCCATTCAGCCTTTCGAACGCATTACAACTAACTATTGGTAGTAACTATTCCCCCGCTGACACATATGCTGCAAATGTCTTCCCACGAGGATTGCCATCTGGATGACGGTCTCAATGAAAACTACATAATTCTGCCATAGAATGCAATTTCAGCATCGAAACTACACGGTTTTATTGAAAATTCGGAGGTTCATGAGAATTCGCATACTGTGCATACGCGATAACCTATAATGATTAGCAAAAATAACTCCGATTTAATTAAGACATCTTTTATTCCAACAAATTTAATAACAATAATTGCCATCATTACGGAAATATTCCTTTGTTGCATATATATATATATATATATATATATATATATATATATATATCTTCTTTATATACATATATATATATATATACTAACTATATATACTTTATATATATATATATATATATATATATATATATATATATATATATATATATATAAATAATTAATCTAAAGAGATACACAGAAACAACATAAATCTATTTGCCTTATAGTAATATTATAACTATTTATTGAAATTCCATTTATCAGTATTATTTTTCCACATATATGAAAATGTATCGATGTATCGATATACCGGCAATACAGTACCGAGTACCGGTATCGCCCAAACGCTTTCACAAAGTACCGAGTACCGGTATCGCCCATTTTCGAGAAACCGATGTACCGGTATCGCTAACCAATTTTTCATGTACCGGCCATCACTGTATATATTTAAATAAAAAAAAATATAAATATATATATATATTTTTTTTGTATATATATATATATATATATATATATATATATATATATATATATATATATATATATGTATATACTATATATATATATATATATATAAAAAATAAATATATATATATATATATATACATATATATATATATATATATATATATATATATATATATATATATATATATATATATATATATATATATATATCTTTCTTTCTTTCTTTTTCCTCTCCCCAGGAAGGATTCTTCATCCTGTCCGCCGCGCAATCTTTCTTCAGACATCCCTCTGCTGCACTATTCCTCTTCTCTCTCATTTTTGGTAGCTGACATCTTTCCAGAGAGTCCTCCACCGACTCCGCCCATCTTTTCTTCGGTCTTCCCCTTGGTCTTCTGCCCTCTGGTATCCATTCCCATCTTCTTTTTGGCATTCTGTCCTGCTCCATCCTCTCCAGATGTCCCCACATCCATCTTCTCCCCCCATCCATCTTCAGTATCATCTTCTTCCACCCTATATCTTCTCTAATTATTTCATTCCTTATTCTGTCTATCTCTCCTACTCTTTCCGATCATAGTTCTTAATACCCTCATCTCCGCCGCTTATTCTACTCTCCTCTCTTCTCGTTGTTGTCTATGTTTCCGCTCCGTACAGCAGCGTAGGAGTCAGTATACTGTTAAAAATCACTTTTTTAACCTCTATTCCGATGTTTTTATCTTTCATCATGGGGTATACTGCTTTCATAACTAATCCATACTTTCCATTCTTCCGCGTAATCTCTCCTCCGCTTCCTCCCCTTCTGCTAACATCCTCGAGATAATTGCAGGTATTTGCCACCTTCACCTCCTCCCCTCTTACCACCATCCTCATCCCTCCTCATTTCCCCCGGTTATTGTTAATATCTCTACTGTCTTCTGTACGTTCATCCCCATCCCTGCTTCCAACTCCTTCGTAAACAACTCCACCACCTCTCGAATCGTCTGCCTCTCTCGCTCCAACATGCCAGATCGTCCGCATATGCCATTATGTCCCTTTCAAATTCTCCCAGTCTCTCCCTCACTTTCCTTATCACCACGTCACAAATATAATATAAACAGCAGTGGAGATAAAACACTCCCTGCTTCACGTTTTTCACCTCAAACCATCTATCGTTCTCACTCAGTTCTAACATTACAACTGCATTTCTCATACATACTTTTTTATTGCCTTCTTTAATCTACCTCCTCCATAATTCCTCTCCATAGCTCTCCAGAGCTTTCTTGGCACCGAATCAAAATGCCTTTTGCAGGTCGATGAACGCTACAAAAGAATCTCTTGCCATATTCCAGCATCTTCTCTGAGACCATTCTTAGTGTGAATAAGAGGTCCGTCGTTCCTCTTCCTCTTCTATACTCGTACTGTTCTTCTCGAGTCTCGGCTCTACCTTCTCTCTCCACCTCCTCTTCAATATTCTTTCGTATATTTTCGCAGATGGTCCATCAGTGAAATCCCTCTATAAGTATTACAGCTTCCTGCATCTCCTTTACCTTGATATCATTGCTTTGCCCCACCTTTCCGACACCTTTCCCTCTCTCCCCCACACTTGTTCATCAAACTGATGATTCTCCCTCTCAGCTCTCTCCTCCCTCCACCACCAACTCCACAACCACTCCATCCTCTCCTGGGCTTTACCCTTCTTCATCCTTTTATAGCCTCCTCATATTCTTCTACCGTTATCTCTCCACTTCCTCCTCCTCTTCCTCCTCCCTCGTCCGATCTGCAGCTTCTTCCTCTTGTTCTCCGTATTCTACATTTAGTAGATCTTCATAGTATTCGGTCCATCTATCATTTCTTTCTTCCGGTCTCACAAGAATCTCCGTTTCTATCTTTTAAATTTCTAGTTACGGTTTTTGGTTTTCTATACGCCTTCGCCATCTTAAACAGCTTTTTCCCCTTCGCCCCCATCTCTCGTTATTTCTCCTGCCATTCTCTCCGTCTCATCTTTTGCCCTCCTCTTTATTCTCTCTGCCTCATTTTCTTGCCTGTACATATTCCTCCCTTGCTGCCACTTTGTTCTTCTTTTCACCACTTCCTCATTTTCCCTGTTTTTACCTTAAATTGCCTTTTTCACTTCTTCGTTCCCTGGTGTATGTCTCTTCCTAGTACTTCCTACCCATCTTTTACCAGAGTTTTCTCTGCCACTTCCTTAATGACATCCTGCAAGTCTTCATTTTCTTCTCTATTTCTTAGGGTTTCCTGCATTTCCAGTTCATAATTTCTTCTCGTTTCTTGTTCTTCAACTTCTCCCCTCTGATCACTGCCCTCTTCTGCTCATTTGCTCCTCCCTCCCCTCTTATCTTCATGTCCGCCACCACCAGTCTATGATCCGAATCCAAGGACACTCCCGGGATCACCTTTACATTCTTAACCATCCTTTTATCGGAGACTATCATGTATTCTATCACCGATTTTTGATCGAATTGTTGCGTTACCTGATTCCATCTATACCTCGTAAAGATGTGAGACTCTCTGTGCTTGAAAAACGTGTTCATTATTTTTTGGTCGTTTCTCACACAAAAATCAATCAACGCCTCTCCCTCCATGTTTCTTGTATCCTCTCCAAATGGTCCCAATACCCTCTCCATCGCGGTGCCCGTTTCTTTCGGAGTGGACTCTCCCCCTCTGCACGCACTGATCTCTTGCCAGTTGACGCACTATCCTCTCCATGTTTATCGGAGTCGCTTCGTAAGTGAATGATCTCGCTCGATTATACCCCCGACGTAACCTACCCCCTCTCCCAGGTCTAGTTACGTGGTTTTATGTCTTCCTAAATTTATCGCGGTGACGACCCTAATACTGCAGCGAATTCTCTGCTGGGTTTGGTTACATAGTTACACTGATGCTGCCGTCTGTGTTGGGGTGGGGTTTCATGGGGTTAGGGACCTTCCCGTTCCCTGCGAGTGATATTTACCTTAGTGATGCTTTTTTTTTGACAGGTTATATATATATATATATATATATATATATATAACAACTATGCTAATAATATATATATATATATATATATATATATAACTATATATATATACTATATATATATATATATATATATATCACTGCTATGCTATATATATATATAGATATATATATATATATGCTATATATATATTATATATATATAACTATATATATCTTATATATATATATATATAATAACTATATATATATATATATCACTATTTTGTTTTAAAGAGTAAAAATAAATACCTCGAGTTATAATTTTTAAAGTTGCAGGGTATTTACTTATTTGAAATTATCTCACATAAAACCATTAAAAATTTCATTGGGTTCAATACATGTTATATATATATGCATATATATATATATAACTATATATATATATATATATATATATATAATATATATATATATATATATATATATATATATATATATATATATATATATATATATATTATAACTATATATATATATATATATATATATATATATATATATATGTATATATATATATATATACT
>JABUQX010051355.1:0-63783 GCA_015478945.1 Trachelipus rathkii
TGATTTAGTCATGGAAGCTCCAACTTGTTCAGGCGAGGTTTTAAGGCTTTGTCCGAGTGTTATCAAGAGAAAAGGCTGGCAGTGTAATTCAATTGATATAAAGACAGCTTATTTGCAAGGGGATAGGATTAAAAGAAAAGTGTATGAGACTCCTCCAAAAGAGTGCATTTAGGAATTGAAAAAGCCTGCATACAGTTTGAAAGATGCTGCTAAGGTTGTGGATGTAATTGAGGAATTGGGGGGCATGAAGAGTAAATTGGAGCCAGCATTGTTTTTATGGAAAAAGTAGTCAGGAATTATGCATTCGCATGTGGATGATTTTTGTTGTGGGTTTTCTGAATTATTTAACAATAGTGTTATAAAAGGTTTGAAAGATAAATTAGAGATTGGGTCAGAAGACGTGCAAGGTTTTAGGTAGGCCTATGTTGGGGTGAATAAACTGTGTATAGTTGGAACAAGAGAAATATATAGATAAAAAAAAATGTACCAGATAAGAGGGTTAACTATGGGGATAGGGAAATGAGACAAAAGGAATTAACCTTATATAGGTCACTGGTAGGTAAAGTGGTCAAACAAGACCCGATTTATGCTATGCAGTTAGGGAAAGTAGGTTTTTTAAGGGAGGGAAGAAATGTGGAAATTAATTAATACCATAAGGAGGGATGAGGAGGTAAATTAAGTGCACTTAATGTCCTTTCGTATGGAGTCTAGATGTATGAAAAGGGTTGCGAGATCAGCGATTGAGGCAGAAGCAATTGCGTTTATCAAGGTGCACAAGCAGGTATATATCTTAAACATTGGAGAGAAGCGAGCAGTGATGAAAAGTTACAAGTCAAAGGGTACATAGAAAGACTTGAGGAATGCAATATATTTGATGACTAAGTTTTAAGTAAAGGTTAAGAAATGTTGTATGGGTCAAAATGATGTTAAGAGGAGATTACAAAAGCTGAATGGATGGATTTTTATCGTTAAAAATCGTCCCCATTTTTACTTGTAAAAATATCTTGCTAATGTTCATTAATTTGGTATGTAGGTTAAAATAAATTAGTTTTAGTTGAGCATGTAATGTACAATAGTTATGTAATTTTTTATTTAATAACTAATAAGGTATTCTTAGCTTTGATACTAGGTTCTTTTTAGACATAAAAAGTGTTAGCATGTTTGTCATTATTAATTGGTGTTTTAAATTATAAGAATGACAATTGCCGAGGATTTTAGGCTTCTGGGGGTATTTTCACAGTTGTGGCCACAGCTGGTTTGTGTCATCTGGGTTGGTGTTAAAATTAGACGGTATGTATTCGATATTGTTAAATTATTTTGTTGATCTAATGGTAGATTTTGCGGTACTAGTATCTTAGTTACAGACTTTACATTATTTGGAAGTTGGTTTAGTGTTTTTTTATATTTTTGCGCTTTGTTTAGCTAGATATAATTTTTTTTTTTACCCATTGACAACTTATTGCCATTTAGTTTGTACACACTGTTTTTCAATTCCACAACCGCTCTTTAATCCATATCCATAGTACGCTAATTTTTATCTGCCTATATTCCATATTTGCATAACTTCAGCCTCTATGTGTATCTGATATCATAAGCTTTGTGCTTGGAGAGCTAATATTATGCTAACTCAGTATTCTCCTTGGTCAGTTGCAGTCAGTAACAGATTTCATAAATTCTATAAGATTTGTCTGATAACCTTACTTTCTAAAACCATGTTTGGGTGAGTCATATTCATATCATTATCTTCGTTCTATATATTATCTCTATTTGACTCTTCATGTAACTTTCCATATACCAGTAGATGTTAAGTCTAACTAGTCTATATTTCTCAAAATATTCCTCATTTACCCTTTCTTATACATAGGCAACATTACATTCGCATTTTTTACCCAGTCATCTTGTTAACTCAGTTAAATGTTTATGACTGCTTAAATTATCTAAATATTCATGCCTTTGTAATTATGCTTGATTACTACTCCTCCTTCAGAATTCTATCCAAATTTATCCATTTAGGTTTTACCTTAGCAGCATTACTTGGGTCTATTATGGTCAAAAAAGATTTTATATCTTTTTACCTTCAAATCCAATTTTGTATAGTATTTTTATTTTAGCTACATGAAAAACTGAACCATTTATTTAGTCTCTAAACTATTAAATCCAATCGCTTTCCTCAGTAAACATTGAAATTGTTGACCAATTCTGCCTTATCTCAACTCGCTAAATTTTCCTTAATATTCTTACTTTCAAATTTATATTAATAGCTAAAAAAATCTTCTTTAGTTCTTTATCTACTTATTCCTTGCTAAATTAATTTCTGCCATTCTCTTTGCCTTCTAAGTTCATTTCTATTTTTAGCATAATTTTTTCCTAAATCCTTCCCTCCTAATTTTATTACATATCCCATTATATTTAAAACATCTGCAATTTTTTGTCCCCCATTTTTTTTTGGCTTTCCCCTTCTTTTTCCCTTGTTTTGGTTGTTGTTATTCCACCAATACCAGTTATTGCTCTGTTGCACCTCTATGGGTTTAATCTTTTAAAACATACTGAGACTGAATATTTTAATCATAAATTTGCTTAAATGTTGGGTCCCACTAAAGGCTTATTGTTGTCTTAAAAATCTCTTGTATCCCAGGTCAACTATATCGAACATTCTCAAAATTTGGTAATATTGGCTAGGTTTCATATATCACATGTCATGTTTATTAATCTAATTATTATTATTAGTTAACTAATTCCTAAATTCTCATTAACCCATCCAGCATTACTTTATCATTATTAAAATTAAGTCTGGACAGTGCATAGAGTATTGCAGTTCGATAGGACAATCTGACTCAAAGTTATAGTAAACATTTACATAATACAGAACTACTTATATATGCAATACTATAATGCTTATTGAAAGCATGGCATGATAGTGTGTTGTAGCATATTCTGTAGCTATGTTTTTTCTTTCTAGTTGTTAGATTCGGTGGTATACTATGCAAGTATTGTTATTGTGATTTATAGTACTTGAGAATTAGGTTGGAGTAAGGATAGTTCGTTGATATTGGTCTCTCTATTTGGCTTCTTCTGTCTCTAATCTTAATTAAGCTTTTAATAGTTGGAACTTTAGGACTATTTTTATTAGAACATGGAGCCTATAGACAGGTTGGAGTATGTTTTACTAGCAACATTTGAGGTTCTGATAAATCCCACTGACAGGCTAGGTTAAGGTCTGTGTTTGCAGAGTTTGACAGGGGAACTTCTAACAGGTAATTGTTTGTAGTCTTGTCCTGTCAATTAACATAAAATATAAAGAACTGTATAAACTTTTAATTAATACATTGATCATTAATGTGCAAAATTTTTTATTATCCATTTTCTGTATATTTTTTCTAGTTAAGAAAAATTGTAAAAATATTTTGAGGCATAAAATTTTGAATAGTGCAATAAAAATTGGTCAAAATTTATAGATTAGGAATGTCCCAATTTAAATATTATATTAATTTTTTGATAATCATATTTACACAATTATAAAAGATTTCAATTGTTAGACCAAAATGTAACATATAATTTTTTTTAAATAATCTGAAAATAGATATTATCATATTTACAATACAATAATATAAAAATAATAATATGTCTATATTATATAATATATTTTATATATTTTATATATATATATTTATATTTTTATTATTATATATATTATATATTTATATTATATATATATATATATATTTATTATATTTATATATTTATATATATTTATTCGAAGACCATACTATGTTAAGGTCTACGGTTAGGATCTAGAACATGATCCACAGGTTATTGGTCTTGATTCTTTAGGTTCACCTTTTCGCATGTTCATTGTTATGGATATTTTTCTTTGGGCTAAGTATAGGACATTAATTAAGTATTATATGAAATACTTAATATCTGGATACTAGAGCTTATTGAGGGCAAGATACCATATAAGGGAGTCATCTGATGTACGTAGAGGGCTATTAATCATATTAAGCGTTAGATGATTTGGTTCTATTTTGCTTTATATATATATATATATATATAATATTTTTTTGGTTTTTTAGTTTTATGGAGTGTATTATTTAGTTGTTTTGATGTTTATTTTTAATTGTATATATTATATAGTATTTATATATTTAGTTATATGTTGTAGTTCGGATATTATATGGGTATATTGATTATATATCTTATGATAGGTATGATTTATATACTATGTTTAGGTATTAGATATATGAGGGTTTTTTTTAGATAATATGCATTTTCCATTATCGCCATTCCACCAACTATGATATCACAATTTTGAGTAATGGAATTTCAAAAGTGTCAAAGAAGAATTATCGATATTGAGGGTGGATATTAGAGAGAGATTATATAGCAGCTTCACACGCCACAGAATTAATACAATTACTATTTACGACACTAAACTCAAAGTTACTAATAACGTATATCTAGCTATAACTATTTGAATGAACTAACAACCATTACTTGTCCTATTCGTGATTTTATATTATAATATGTATTTCCCCTTATTAAAAGAAAATCAAGTCTTTATGGCTTGAGTTATCGTAAATTTGAGTTTTATAACTTGAGGAATCCCAAATTCCCAATTTGGGTCGTTTGACTTCGATAAACGGAACCGGAAAGAAATTAATTCTTGCTTCTTTAAATTGCTGTCAAATTCAAAATTTTGAAAATGAATAAGCTTATCGCTTTAAAGAGTTATAGTAAATCATTTTTTTGTTTCAACCTATTTTTTTTCGCTTGCATTTGAGAATAAAAAAATATATACCCTTTTTTCCCAATGAATCTTAATCTCCAAATATGTTATATTTCAGTAAATGATCGCTGCGTATAGTGTAAAAGATAGCAAACGCGACAAAAACATTCTAACATATCAATTCGTAAACAGTTGTAATGACGTACTTGTCTGTTGAAGATAATTTTTATTTTTATTATAAAAGCCATATAAAATTACCAATTTGGTAAATCAGTCTGGGTAATCTTAAAATGAGTTAAAAGCTGGATATTTCTTAGAGTACTTGGAATTGCAACTTAATCAAAAGAGCGATATATTCAATAGAATTGGAATTATTTATAGTAGGTATATATATAGGTATTGTGATATATTTATGGTATATTTTGGGTTTATATATATATATATATATATCTTATATTTATATATATAATATCTTTATTATATTAATTTTAGATATATTATATTACGTGATATATTAGGATATATCCGGTCGTATTTATTATAATATTGGTTTATAAGTATTAATAAGCCGAGTGAGGCATGGATGTGTTGTCTCCTTGTTATTCAATTTGTTATAGGTGGAGTGGGGTTATGAATAGAATATTAGGAGTACAGGTGGCTAGTGATGGTGGTTAGATATAGACAAGGAAGATATTGGATGTAGAGTGGTAGGGTACCTACGCTTATTATATTGCGGAATGATTTGTGTGAATCCTGAGAGTTTGTGAGGATTTGGTGAGAGAGATTTGGCAGGGTGTGCAAAAGGAGTTTGAAATAAACGTAGATATAGAGCAAGGTTATTGGTTGTGAGTGAGGACAAATGTCCTCGGTGTGAAGTTATGTTAGATGAACATTCTGGAACAAGTGTCTGAGTTATAATATTTATGGATATTATGTTGATTGGAGAAGAAGGAAACGGATGATGCCAGGAGTTTTAGTAAGGATAAAAGTTTTGTGAATGGCAGGAAGGTGGCTGACGCAATTTAAATCGTTTGGTTAAGAATTTGTGAAAGGATCAAGTTCTTGAGTGCGCTTTAGGGTCTACATGATGGGTATATGTGGTTGTTACCTTTGTGTTTATTGTTTTTTTTGTAACTTGAGAACTGGTTTCTGAAATATAGAAGTATATTTTGATCTAAAGTTCAAATGTGTTCAGTTATTGGTCAATTCTTTGGGAGGGGTGTTTAGGTTCGAGAATTTGAAAATATGCAGAATGAACGATTTAAAGAGTTGTGTTGGTGTGAAGTGGATATAATGAGTAAAATAATATGAAAAGTACGTTGATATGGTTTGGTTCATGGAAATCCTAATGAATTGATAGGAAATTCATGACCAAACCATCTAATATACTCTTAATTTATTCTCCCATTTACTCCTTTCTTCACACCACATCATTACTTCCTATATTTTTGCACTCATTCCTCTATTTTTTATTCAATTCTGCGCGACACATAATCTGCTCTAGTATTTAGTGATATATAGGTTATTAGTTATTAGAGTGGATTATTTATTGTGAAGTATACGGGCATGGATTTTTAAAATTATGTCCAATCATCCACTGCAGTAGTTTCGGCGACTCATGGCTATGCTTACTTTATTTCATTAGTGTTAAATTTAGTTCGCAGTAATTGTAGATTTGTATTGAGTACTTATATTAGATTATCTGATATTTTGATTATGTATTCATTTTAAATTACTTATTTTGGAGTATTTATTTTATAGTACTTATTTTGTAGTATTTATATTTATGTTGTATTAGTATATATTATATATTTGTATATATATATATATTTGTTAGGAGTGGCAAACCACAGTTCGTCATTGAATAACAAGGATCATTGTATTAATATATATTTATATTAGGGTAATATTATGTTATATATTATTATATATTAGTATAGTTTTTTATAGTTATTGTTGATATATTTTATATATTATATTATGTAGTATTATATTATTTGTTTATATTATTGTATATATATGTATATAGTACTCCATTTATTATTGTTAGTATATATATTAGTATAGTATATAGTATATAGTTGTGCCAAATATTGTTAATAAAAATTTTTTTTTGATAATAAATAGCATCAGACAATAAAGTTCAAAACATTGATTATCATTGAGTCTCCTACAATTACTCTTCGTTCGGTCGTTCTTGGCGTGTGCTCATTCTTAAAAAAAGTCGGATGAAAGCTAAGTCGTGTTTTGTTTGGTTTCTATGGGAAATTGTAGTACGAAATTTTCAATGTTACCGTTGGTGGTTGTTCAATAAATCCATATATGTGTTTTGTTGTCATAGGCATTTTTACAGATTTTTATTGTAACATTTATTCTTTCATTTTTGTTTGTTTAATATATCAAATAGATTTTATTTTCACTTCATTGTTTAAGTGAGAGGTGAGGTCTTCTTTATATATTAACGGTATGATTATATATATATTGTTAATAGTATTATTTTTGTATTATTATATTTTATTGTTATTATATATATTGTATTTATAGTATTATTATATATATATGTTATTAATATATATATATTAGTAATATGACTTTAAGGTATTGGATGTAATTAAAGAGAGCATATAATTGAAACTAAGAGTGTATTAATAAAATGTTTCTTCAAGCACTTGTGTTAGTGTATTTAGTTCTTTATTATATTCTCTATGAAGAGTTATGGGTAAGGTGAGGGAAGTAATAATAGTAGTTTGAATGTAAATAAATAGCTATATATATATATACTAAATATATATAGTATGTATATATTTTTTGATATATTATTATTTATATTATTTATATATTTTTTATTTAATTTTTTTATTATTATATATTATATATGTATTTAATATAATATATATATTTTATATTTAATTTATATTATTTTTTGGTTCTAGTTTGGTCTTGTTTATATAGCTCTGGAAATCAAATTGGATGCATGTGTGTGTTGCAATGTTTTTAATTAAAATTTCTTGATGTAATTCTACTGTATGTTAGCTTTTTAAAGTCAAACTTAGGCCTGCTGTGTTAATGAAAGATTCTAAGAATGGTGGTAGTTTTTTGTTTCCTATAAGCCCTCTTGTAAAAAGATGTTTATAAAACCTTTCTAATATTTGCTTTAAATACTATTTTTCTACAATGATTTCTTTTTAATAGTCAAGGTTGGACGATTTTATATATCTTATTCGAATGAATTATGCTCTGATTATGTTGCCGGGTCTAAGCCGGTATATATGGTAGGTTCTAATTTGGAACTTTATGATAGGGACATTAGATTTTGATTTTTTGTCAACGTGGTCTATTTTTAAACTCGTAAACAGACCATGAGACCATACTAACATAAGACCTATTACAATGTTAAATAGCATGTAAGGCTAGGCTTTGGAAAGCTCTACCGTAGCGATCAATACTTCGGTGATAAACAATTGATACGGTAGGCTCCATAGCCTACCGTACTTTCGTTAATTGGCCTAACGCTTTCATAAACACTTGCATTTTTCAATGATTTAAGTCCTATTGATGATTGTCGATTCTCTATTTAGTAGTACGAGAACTACAATAATCATTTGCCTATGTACTATTTCGTTTACTTTAATAAATTAAAAATAAGTAATAACTAAAATATAACTCACAGTATCTAGATATGACCGAAAACTAAAAGAATGATACGGTTTGTTATGTACAGACATTATAATGCATCACTTTTATCAAGGTATAAACGTATACTAAACTAGTGCAACCGACGAAGCCGCGTGGTAAGCCACGCCAATAGCTACCCGGCCTAGCCTACCTCCTCCCTCCGCAGCCGCCATTAAGAGGCAGAACTATCCGAACACGGGATTAAATTTATATTATAATTTAATTAAAAATTTAGGTCGACTAAATAATAATGTTTTTTTCATGAATCTTCCTTACCTTTGTTTGCCTCTATTAGAAAATCACTCGTCGGTAACGCAATATCGCTTATTGTAAGACCTTGTCTCGTTAAACGTCCAGATGAAACTGGGATGTGTTAATTAATATACAATACAACACAGATATGATTGAGTCGTTTGCGCTGGCATGAGGAATCGTATAATGAACTATCTCGCTTCTGACGCTACAGCGCGGCTCGTTCGAATGATCTGTTATCGTACAGAGGGCGCCATCTGTTGAGAAAGGAAACCAACATTTTAGAAATAAATATTTTTTTTCTCTCTCATCGTTTTATTCGTTTGCATCCGATTTACACGAATAGGCCGTGATTCTTACAGTGGTTTTATAATTATTTTGTTATTATGTTTTATATTCTTATTTGTAAGTGACTACAGAGAATTGGGATTTAATTATATTATTAAGAGTTTGTTTCATTATATATATATATTATATATATATATATATTTATTATATATTGTAATTATATATTATTATATTATATATATATATATATTATTATTTATATTATAATCTATGTTTATGTGTAGATATTGTGATTTTTTTATTTTATTTTTATTATATATTTATATATTTTTTTATATATGATTATTTAATATTAATGTATGTTATATTATATTATTATTAGGTTATTAAATATATATATTTTTTAAGTATATATTTTTTTTTATTATTTATATTATATTATATTGGTTGAAGTCTAGAACGTATGTCGCTCAACGAAAAGTTATAAGTAATGAACTATAATATTTTGAGAAATTTAAAATAAATTTTTTACTTTTTTTTTTGTCCATTTTATAAAAATTGAAAAAAATGAAGAATTAATATTTTCTGAAAATGAGCTTCACTGATTATATATATTTAAACTATTTTTATATTATTTATATGTTATTAGTATATTATTAGTTATTTTATTTTATATATTATATATATATATAATATATTAGGTAATATATATTTATATATATAATTATTTGATTTATATATATATTTTTATATTGGTTTTTATATATTTATATTATTATTATATAATATATTAGTATTATATTATATATTTATATTATTATATATATTATTAATATTTATTATTTGGCTAGTTTTCCGATGTTTTTTGGCTTTAATAGTAATTATTGTATATGTATTATCCACAACTAATCATACGTATTCTCATATCTCAAAAACTACTTAGCGTACAGGGACAAGTTGAACACATTGTTGGAATCTCTGGCAATATATTGATTTGCGGAATACTGTAAAAAATAAATTAAATAATATCTCTAAACCCCCCAAAAAGTTCAATAGCTACAGCGAAAGTTAATACATTTTTGGAATCCTTGTTTTAGTTAGATGTTCTATAATGTATGTAAAAAAAAAAACTAATATATTTAAAAATAAATATTGGCTTTTTTTAGGAGCAGGGGAATACATAATATATATTATAAATATTAATTTGTAAAGGTATTTACATCGTGCAATGTTTAGTGGGGCTCCGTAGCCGACGGGGGACACAGGGGGGGACGTTTTCTTATACCTCGTATGGTGGAGGGGCGGGAGACCTCCCGTGATCAACCTCAAATACCTAAGACGTGTGGGTTCCGGAGACCCCCGGTAGGTTGTGGGAATTTTAGTCTCCTACTCCGTTAGTTTTTCCTCCTGGAAAGCTGAGAGACCCCTGACTCCTGCCATACCGGTGCGTTGTATATTTTTGTTCTCTCTGTGGGGTTAGTTGTCTTAAGTTAAAAAAAAATAAAGCTATTAATTTGATTACACAGACGTTTTATTTTATAGCGAGTAATCCTTTCAATAAAATGTGTGTTTTGTTTTATCGCATTTTTAGAATCTGCATTACTTTAAATTTTCTCGACACATAGTTTTTCTATATTGCTATCTTTGCGAATTAATGTACAATTTTTTAATTTTTACCAGGATTCCAAAATCATGTCATTCCTTTTCTTTCTCTTCTTCAGTTCTTGAATCATGACTTTTTTGTTTTAATATTTTTGTACTTGTTTTTATGGGATTTCCGCACTAATTTTAACAGTATTTTTCTCAGATTCTTGACTCGTTTCTCGCTTTGTTATTTTTTGAGATATAAAGGTATGCTTTAAACCAAATTTCATCTAATTATGCTTTAACATAAACTTTTGTCGCATAAAGGTTGCAAGCGTAAATGGATACAATTGGTTATATTACCCTGTTTCTCTTTTGATTCGCTAGTTTTGTGAAGTGATATAAAAATTATATTTTATATTCAATTTCTTTTACTTTTTTCTTTATATTTTTTAATTTTTTTTTTTTCCAAAAATAATTCGTTATATTTTCCTAAATGATTAGTATCGTTTTCGATATTGCGACACACGTTCTAGACATTTTACCTATATTATATATATATATATATTATATTATATATATATTATATATATATATATATATTATATATATATATATAGTATTTTATATAGTATATTATTTATATATTTAGTATATTATATTATATATTATATATTATTATATATTATATTATATTTATATATATATTATGAGTTATATTTTTAATATAATTTATTATTATTATATTTATTTTATTATATATTTAGTATATGATTTAGTGATTTATATATTATTATTGATATAGATTTATATTAGTATTATTATATATATTATATATATATTAGATATTATATATATTATTTTATATATTATTATTTATTATATATATTTATTATATCTATATATATTTATGTATATTATATATTTATTTTTTTTTATATATGTATATATATGAGGATATGGTTGGCCGTTATCTTGCGTAATTTATCGCGTATAACGTTCGGGTTATTCTGTTATCTCTGATTAATCTTTACCGAAATCGTATGCTTATGCAAATTTAATTTTTGTTCCACGAACTACCTTTTGAAAACTATAATGCCGATTAATGTTATTCGCGATATAGGTTTTTCTTGAGGCTCCTCTGCTATCCGATAAATCTTTTATCAATAATGGGTATCTTTTTTCTTTGTCGATATCTTTTTTTTGTTATATATATATATGATTATATTATATTTTTTAAAATAAGGTATTTATATTTAATTGTATATTTTTATATAGTATTTTATTTTTTTTTATAATTTAATGTATTTAATTTATATATATATTATATATTATTTTTGTATATTTTTATATTTTTATTATTATCATATTATTTATTTATTTATTAGTTATATATTTATTATATCTTTTATTTTTATTATATCAGGTTCATGTTTTTTTCGGGTGTGTAAGTCACAGGAGGCCGGCCTCCTCTAAAAAAATAAAAGCTAACTTAATGTAATAAAATAATAGCAATTTAACTATTACTATTAAATTAATGTTTAAAATGTTATACAGACGCTAATTTTACATTAAGATCATTTATTCTCTGCCGAAAACATTATTTTTTCATAAGGATCATTTGACTGGAGGAATTTTGATTTTAAATAAAAAAAAATTAATTTAATATATATATATATAGTATATATATATATATATATATATATATATATATATAGTATGTATATATGTATTATACATTATATATATATTATATATAGATAGTAATATTATACAAATTTATATATTCATTAGAGAGAAGAGTAGAAGAGAGTATTGAGAGAGAGAGAGAGAGAGAGATAGAGGAGAGAATAGATGAGAGAGAGATGAAGATGAGAGAGAGAGTTATATCTAAATTTACTAGTATTTTTTTTGTTGTAATGATAATATTAAGTTTGTAGAGGATGTTTTTTTGTGAAATCTTTTTTGAATAGTTATTAACCTTGGTTCTGTGAAAGCATAGCGAATTTTCTAAATGGAACAAGGAGGGTACTAAAAATAAACCCTTTTTAAATTTTTCGTGATTTATTTTATATATGAGAGAACACGATATACGGATAGTTTTACCCTATTTTCTTAGTTGGTCTATTACATAAATTAAAATATATTCAATTTTAAAAATCTTTTTAAATAAATTTTATCATAATAAATCTGTTTGTACCTTTATTACAAGCAATTTGTGAGATCAAATATAACTGATTTCGCTAAGGAAAAGGGTTGCTAGGACAATTCGTGTGTGCCCTTGTTTGGTATTGTCAAAGTTTTCTTTCTTTATAAGGACTTTCTTATCAGGAGGCAAAGGTTGCTAAAATTATTATTATCAAACTCAGCTAAAAAAAGAAAAAAGCAAACATTATTATTCAGCATCTAGTTCATTATTCATTTAATTTATCTATTTATTTATATATAGATTAAACAAAATAATATTTATATAAAAATATTTGAGTTATCCATTCGTACAGTTCTCTTTTTAGCATATAATTGGTTTTATGGTATCTTAGTTTTCCTTTCAAATTCAGATATAGAATTTAAATAATATGAATTATTTTTATCCGAACATGTGCATTAAGAACAAGTAAATGTTTATTTAATTTTTTTTCTTATAATTAAACGATGTGTTTAATTAGATTCTTAGACAGGAAAAAAAAAACCAACTTGTAAAAAATTAAATTCACGAATATGTATTTGTATATGTTTCCGGTTAAAATTTGGTCTCTGCATTTTTGGAGAGGTTCGAGCCGTTAGTGCGGAAGTTACATTATTTTATATAATTGATTTTAATAAATTATGGGTTTATTCAATTTTGCGATGGTTATTTGGTCTTTACTGATTTTTTTGTGTAATTTTACATAGAGTCTTTCTATTTTGATTACGAATGGTAATTGTGATTCTTCATGATGACCTTAATTTTTCGACATATAAAATAAGAGAATTTATTCTTATAACTGCAGAAATTTGGAAGAATTCGTCTATTTTCTTTAAATAATGAACTTCGTGCTAAGCACGAGTAGCAACGAGTGTAAGGAGTTCGCACTTCTGATAGTATAGGGTGAGTAGGATATTTTATGGGTTAGGTATTATGGTTTTTTTATTTTTGTCACTGTAATATTGTATGTTTCTTACCATCTTAGGATTATCTTGTTTTTTTAAATTTAATTAATTTACTAAATAGCGTATTTATACAAATTTTTTTTGTTTTTTTTTTTTAATTTTTTTATTTATTTTATTTTTTATTTTTTTTTTTTTTTTTTTTTTAATTTTTATATTTTTTTTTTTTTAATTGTTGGGTATTATGTTTTTTTTTTTGTGTGGGTGGGTGTTTGTGGGTTTTTATATTAATATAATTTTATGAGTAGTGATATTTAGTGTTTAGTGTTTAGTGTTATATTATATATTTGTATTATTTTTATGTATATTGAAGTGCCTCTTCCCATGTTTTTCGGTCAGGAGCCGCCACTGTATATATATTGAGTGTATGATATTATTATTATGTATGGTTATGATTCTTTATTATAGAGGTGTTATATATATAAGTATATTAAGGGGTTATATTATTTAATATATTTGTGTATATATTATATATATGTGCAAGGTATATAGTATATATTTTATTATTTAAAAAAAACTATGAATATATATTTAATATATAAGTATATATTTGGTGGTGCGGTATATATATATATGTAGTTATATAATTTTATATAGTATAGTTTATTTGTATTTATTATGGTATTGATAATTAATAATTGGTTATTTAATATTTGTATTGATTGATTATTATAGTAAGTTGTATTGTATATAGGTTTGTAGGTATAACGTTATGTTTGACATTATGTCAGAATATTCTAGGGTAAATAAACTAAATATTAGCGAACTTTATTTTCAATTCTATATTCTTATTTTACTTTTTTAATCATAATTCATGTCTTGTCTTCCATTTTAAAATTAGTTAAATTTAATATTTTCCTTTTTCAATTATCAGGTCTATTGGCTATTACCAGTTCCTCTGTTGCACTTGGAATCAAAATCCTAGGAGAGATACATAGCTATTCGGGCTGCCTGATCCCCCTACCTTCTCATTGTGATCCAAAAAAAGCTGATTTGACTTGTTAAGACGCAATGCCAATCAATATCCTACTTGACATTCGTCATAGACATAGGAGGTTTCCTTCCACAGCATCCTTTGAGATTGAAGGATGTACCTTCTGGCCAACTGCCTTCTACCTCCATAGTTTCAACCTGATGTGGATGAGTGGCTTTTTGAAGAAACAATTGACAATAAAGTCAGAGTCAATGGAACTGATGGAGAAGAAGGTTTGGAGAGTTTATGCCGGCGTTAACCGAACTCGAGAATACGCCAACATACCTTTAAGCAGCAGCGAGGAGAAGGACAATGAGGAAGGACTATCTTATTCTTCAATGCATCTGTGATAACTGATTGATTTACACAGAACTAACTTCAAGGTCAGCGTCATCAAAGATCAATTCAAGAAGTAAAGCTGCTCTCTTATTGTTAAATAAGTTTGGGTCTCTGCAGCCGAAATCGACAAGACATGCTTCTGTCAGATCGCTAGCTTTAACAATGTAGAAGTGTGCTCATTGATCTCTTTATAGGGTACAATATACTGCAATGCCGTCTAGCACTGTGGTGGGTTTTGCGATGTTCTCCTTGCAAAAGATATCCTACAGAGCTAAGAGGAACATCTTCTGTTATTAAAAGATGAAATATTTTTTATGATCATGTCACAAAACTATAATAACAAATGTCGCAGAAGTGCCAGAATCTTAATATTTTATATTTATTTTATATTTTGATTTAAATTTTGTATAAACTATTCTTTGATTTCATTTCAAAATCCTTTATTAACCTTTATTGGCTTTTACCATACATTATTATTTTTATTAACATCAGAAGCAAAATATAGAAAATAAAATTGTTAATTATAAATAAAAACAATAATAAAATTAAATATAAAAACTTATTAATATATTATTAATAAGATATATTCAAAGTTTTACAAGTTATAGACCAAGCAGTAGCAAATTCCATATTTTCTGGGTCGTGTCGGTAAAGAAAACGAAAATTTTAATTAAAATCTATAAAATAGGGTGAAAAGAAATGTAATAAATTTATTTGTTAACATTTTCCTTAAAGCCCCAAAGTCGTATTTTTTTAACATTTTATTTATAGGCTAAATCCAATTACATAAAATTTGGGATTTTTCGATTTTGAACGGTCTACTTTATGTGGCGGTATTCGAAAGAAATGTTATATTATATGGATAGGTTCTATACGGTGATGGATGGTTTTCGTTATCTGATTATCGTTATCGCGATAAAACATGTTTTTTTGTTATCGTTTGCCCCACCTATTATATATATAATATAATATATATATAATATATTTATATATTATTTATATATATTATGATAAGTATATTTTTATGTTACAAAAAAAAAACAGATTTTTTAGGTATTTTTTATTATTTTAGGTATTTTTATTTTATATTAAACTATTATTATATATTTTTATATTTATACGTATTTTTTTATATGTTTATTTATTAGTTTAATCCGTATATATTTTATATATTATTATGTCATTTATAAAGTAAATAAAGTAGATACTTTTAATTAAAACTTTTCAAAAAATATCCATACATCAAGATACATTTAATTATCAGTTAAATGACGTTTAATAAATTAATAATATAAAAATTATATAAATACTTTATGATTGAAGACTCTTTTCTCTGCACTCTTTAATAAATAAGTTTTTGTCCTTTCCATCTTTTCTTCGGGCTAGCAATAGTTGGTAAACTAATTATGTCACTAATGTTTTAGAAAAAATATATAGATTGTTTTTCACTTTACAAGCGTAATGAATTTGGTTTCCTAACATCAAAAAATCATCTTTTAGTGTAATATTTTATAATATTAATTATATTATATATATATATTATATGGGTATATATAAAATATAGGTGGGGTATATAATATATATAGAGGTGAGGTATATATATATATATATAATATTAGGAAGGTAGTTTCTTTTAGGCTGACTGTTAATATTAGGAAGACAGTTTCTTTTAAGACAGTATTCTTTTATTTATATATTATATATATATATATATAGTTTTAATATATACTTATACTATATATTTATATAGAGGTGAGTTTTATTTATTTATTTATATATATAATAAGATATATCTGTATTTTTATGAGTATGTTTTATTTTAATATATATATGTGGGTGTGGTAGTATATATATAGTATATATATATATATATATAATATATATATAATATATTATATTATATTATTATTATTTTTATTTTTTATAGTTTTTGTTTGTTATTATATATATATTATACTGTATATATTAGGTATTATTATTTATATATAGTATATATATATTATATTATATTTAATTATATATATTTAATTCTTTTGTATTATTCCTGCTAATGTAATCATTAAATATAAATAAACTATAATGCCACTACCAGGTTTGATAATAATTATTTTTTAATATCTAGTATTTTGTTTTTTTATAAGTTATATATATATTATTTTAATTTATATATTTTGTGTATAATATTAGTAGTATATATTTATTATCATATACTATATATTATAAGTTTTACTTGACTATTTATAGTTGTTTGGTACGGATAGGGGTATCTTTATTTTTATATGTTATAATATATATATATCTGTCATTTAATTTTTTCATACTTTAATTGTAGTTTTTTTATATTTTTATTTTTATTTAAAATTAAAAATATATATGTTTATTATCATTATATATATATATATATATTTATTATATTTATATATATATTTATTATATATTATTAATATATATTATTATTATTTTATTTACTTATCTATTTCTATTATATTATTGTTTATAGTCATAATATATATTATAGTTACATATTGGCACCATAAGTTATATATACTAATGGTTTAATTATTAGTATAATTTTATAATATATATAGTATATAATTTAGTTATTTATATTTGAATTTAGTTAAGCTATTTTTCTATTAGTAATTTTATTATTAAATCTTTTCGGTGTTATAATATATCGATTGTACACATATTATATAGTATTATTTTTTTTGGTTTGTTTTTTAGTATTTTTATATATATTATATTATATATTATAGGTCAATAGGGGCTCGACAACTAGCATCAATCCATATCTCAAAAACTACAACAGCTACCAGGAAAAATGGAATACATTGTCTTGGAACAGACAACGTTGTTGCGCAAATGTAAAAAAAAAAAAAATAAAAAAAAAAAATTATATCTTCAAAACTACATATTGCTAATTTCTACAGCGAGGAATATACATTTTTTGAAATCCTTCTTATGTAAAAAGTTTGGGGATATGGAAAATGTAAAAAAATTTAATTAATTAGATATTAAAATTGATTATCAATAAATTAAAACAAAGAGTAATTGTTCGGCCTATTCTAGATACCTTTTATTGGTTTACTCGTTAAAATAATAGACTTTCTATTTTTAAATTTTGCTTTTTTTAAGTAAAGAATACCCATGTGTATATTTCCGCAACGATTGCTCAGGAGTCGGTGGTCTCTCGCCTTTCGGGGATACTTACGGGTAGGTTATAATTCCCTCCCTCCGGGGAGGTCTCCGGAACCGCTCCGCTTCTTGTGTTATTGGGTTGTCGCGGGGTTTTCCTCCGCTCCGGGCTACGGGGTAGTGGAACGTTCCCGCGCCGCTGTGTTCCTTCCGTCGGTCTTCGATGCCCCTCTATAATATGCTTGTATACCTTTTTATCAGATTTATATATATATTATTATAATTCTTTATTGTTCCCAGCACCTCAATAAAATTGAAGCCTCGAATTTTTTTTTTGTTTTTTTTTTTTTTGTTTTTTTTTTTTTTTTTTTTTTACATTTATTCAATTTACAAGGATTCCCAAATGTATTTGAATTTCCCTGTACTTTGGTAGTTTTTTGAGAGTATGATTTTTTGTTTTTTTTTTTTTTACAGTTTCCGTCGGTAATTGCCAGGATTTACCAGCAATGTATTTTTTCCCTTTGTTCCGGTAATCTGAAGTAGTTTTTTGAGATAATTGGAGTTGTGGCTGCGCTTCTTAGAAAGGCTTGGCCTATGAATTATATTTTAAAGGGTATATATGTATTTATATGTGTATTTGTAGTTATTAGTATTTTTATTTTTATTTTATATATATTTATTATATATGATATATAGTATAATTTAGATAATTGTTTATTATGTATTGATTATTGATTATTGATTATTGAGTTAAGGTTATAATTATTTTATGGTTAGGGTAAGTATTTATAGTAGTTATATATGTTGATTTAGTTTTGTAGTAATATTGGTTTATATTAGTATTGTATTATTTACTTTTCTATTAGGTGGGTTGTGGGATATGTTGGTGTAGTATAGTGTATTACGGTTATGATGTATTGTTTATATATATATATAAAAGGGTCTTTGCCTGTTTTCTAACACTGCCCAGTGAATAAAATTGGTTTAAGATACGATTTATTTATCTATTTTATTTTTTCGATTTTTAGACGATTTTCGATGGAAAATAATGGCCATTTTTTTTTTGTAGGTTACGTTACTTAAGTTTATGTTTAGGTTTAGGTTTAAGTTTGAGTTTAATGGTTAGTCTTAAAAAAAAATGGTAAATTTAAATATTGGATCCTGTTATGTTTTATTCGATCTCAGTTATCATTTTTGATTTTTTTTTTTTTTTTTTTTTATATATTTTCTAGTATATTTTTTTTGATTCCTATAGTCAATTTAAGGGGTGAAAAACATGAAGTTTAATTTATATATTATTGAGGTTTGTGGAAGCCTTATGTTTATTCTTTTACGACTTGGTCCGTGCAGTTTTATTTTTTGTTTATTTTTTTTTTTTTTTTAACTAAAGGAAACCCAAGGGTAAAGGCCTTGCGAAAGATGGCAGGAGTCGGGGGGTCTCTCGGCCTTCCCTTCGCCTACGACAGGGTAGGACTATCTTCCCCCCTCCGCTCCGGGGAGGGTCTCCGAACCCTCCGCTCTATGGGGTATTTGGGGGTGTGCATGCGGGGGTTCGCTCGCTCCGCTATCGGGGTATGAACGTCCCCCTCCTTGTCCCCGCGTCTGGCTCGAGCCACCCTATTAAAAAATTTTTTTTTTTTTAAGATTTTTTTTTTTTCTCTTTTTTTTTTCTTTTTTACATTTTTTTGTAATAAGCCTTTTACAGCTGATTTTTCTGGAGATATTGGTTTTTTTCTGTTATGCTTTTCGAGATATTTTCATTTTTAATGACAAAATAAATTTTTTTTTTTTTTTTTTGCATTTTTTACATTTTTGTAATAATTCCTTTTATACGTGATTTCAATAATGTAATTTGGTTTTTTCTTGTATAGTGTTTGCATCTTTTCGAGATATATTTCATTTTTAAAATTTTATTGTATTATTTAAATTTATATGTTTATAATATATTATTATAATATATTTGAAAATGTTTATTTCTATTGTTTAATTTTTCACCTCACTTGAAATTTCATTGTTTAGTATCATATACTAGTTAAATATTTGTAAAACTTTAAAAAAATCAAAACTGACGGAGTCTAAAATTACATATCAGTGTGGCCGGGATATAAATTACCGCTTCCAAATTGGATCTAAAAAAAAAAAAAAAAAAATGCTCAATGTTTTTTTTTTTTTTTTTCAATCGAAATCGGAAATTCTGTCATAAATCTCTTTAAAACATTTAGAAATCATTTTTTTTAAATAAGGTTCTTCTAAATTCAATTTTTTCACTCGAACAGGTGACGCTGAAAGGTGTCTTAATATCCTATATATTTATATAAAATTTATTTCAAACATAGGTATAAATTTTCATATTGTTATTATTATTATTTTTTTAATTATTTATATTAATAGTTTATATATATATATATATATATAATATATAATAATATATATATATATATTATATAATATTATTTATTATTCATATTTATTATATTATATATCATTATATATTATTTATATTTTTTTTTATTTTAGGTATTTTTTTATTTATTTATATTAGTATTATTATTATAATTTTATTATATTATATATGGGTGATATATGATTATTTAATTATGGTGTATATATTATTAGTAATTTTTTTATATTATATATATTTAGTTATTATATTATATTATAGGTATTATTTATAATTATATTATTATTATTATTTATATTATTATTATATTATTTTAGTATTTATATATTGAATTCTTGATTTATCTAGTATATATATATTATATATATAATTATATATATATAATATATAATATATATATATAAATATATATATATATATAATATATATATACTTCATTCTTCAAGTTTAAAATTTCTTTTCAAAGTCCAAGACTGTCAGGTGACGCCTCTACAGAACGCTCTCCAGATCCCTCTGTCTTCGTAAATTCTGCTCTCTTCCACCTCTTCTATCGTTGTTCCTCTGTCGTTCACCGCTTCCTCCACTGCGTCCATCCATCTTTTTCTAGGTCTTCCCGACGGTCTTCGGCCAGCCGACCTCCATTCCAGCACTCTTTTCGGTCCCGCTCTCTCTTCCATTCTCCTCACATGTCCAAACCATATCGTAGCGGCTTCTTTTGTATTTGTTTTTCCACCAAGGTCGATTCTCAAATCTCTCCTTATGTCCTCACTTCTTTTCATCTTTCAGGGTAACCCTCTTTATCAACCTCAGTACCCTCATCTCCGCTGCATCTATCCTTCGCTTCTGTACTGTATTTAGGGCCCAACATTCAGCTCCATATACCAGTAACGGTCTCAATACCGTTTTATATACTATCATTTTCACTCATTTGGATATTTCCCTCTTCTTTAATATTGGGTAAAGTGCACCAACATTTTTTGCAATTTTTTTTTCATTCTTTCCCTCAACTCCTTCACTTCTTCCAAATACTCCCAATTCACCCCCAATATATTTGAATTCTTCGCCTGTCCTCAGTGGCAGTTCTTCTATTCTCTATGTTTAAATCCTTCCCTTCACCCTAGCCTACTTTCATTATTTCTGTCTTTTCGGTGCTATTTTTTCATATAACAATCTTCTCATTTGTCATTATATGTCCATCATCTCCTGCAGATCAGCTCCCTCTTCTGCTATTAGGGCTGCGTCGTCGGTATAGACCAGGATGTGCTCCGCATTTTCCTGTCTATAAATCCTCTTCAAACGCGTAGTCCGATTATTATTTTTATTGATTACAGATAAAAGCGAGAGAACGCTTCCTTGTCTCACTCCATATCCCCCATTATCTTTTTTCTCATATCTCATCCCCCAAATCCCCCGTTATCTTGTTTTTGGAAGCCTGGTATGATGAGCTCTTAATGGTTCTTATTAGCTTTTGTGTGATATCTTTTATTATCTTTGCTTCGTGTTTCTCCTCGGTATGATATATTTTCAAATCTTTTCTTCTTTTATTTTTCCTAAAAATGCTTTTTTCCAAGTCCAAAAACGCCATCATCCATTCCTTCTTGTTTCGGCACTCTTATCGTCTTTTCTACCAGATTTTCATATAGACATTTGGTCTCGTTGTGCTTCTGCTCCGCTTTCTGAATCGTCATTACCTTACTCTCCCATTACTTCCCTCTACTTGGCCCTTGCAGTTCTTCTCTCCAATATTTCTTTCATATGATTTTTGCTAGTCTACGTTTAAAAGTGCATCCCTCTATAGTTAAACACATACTCTTTTTCTGTCCTCATTCTTGTATATTGGGCATATTTTTGCTTGTTCTCCCATTTTTCTATATTTTCTTTCTTCGCTCTCCATATCCTTTTATTATATCGAAATAAAGGAGAATTATCACTTTTTCTTCTTCTTCCTGTCTTCCTTATAGAGGCTCTCGGCACTGTAATATCACCGTCTTGTGCCGGGCTTTTCTTGGTTTCTTTAGTATTTTTTACTGCCTCTCTCACCTCTCCCATTGATATATTTCACACACATTTTTTTTCATTTTTCTTTATTCTTCATTCACTACATCACACACACACACAACAACACATATTATTTATTATATATATTATATTTATTTATATATATATATATTATATATATATATATTATTATATATATATATATATATTATATATTTTTATATATATATTTCTTTTTTTTGTTTTACACTCTATAATATTATTAAAAATATTTCTTACCTACTGTATTTACACTATGGTTTAGAGACTTGTTCATGGTTTGGAGACTTAATTTGGCTTTGGCAATATTTTTTGTTAGGCAACATACAGTGCGAGGCTTTTTTTTGAAAATTGAAGCGAAGTAACTTAGGACAGAGATTTGACTACGCTTAGAGTTAAAAATGTAGCATTGCGCTATTACAGTGATTTCATTAACATTTTACAGGTGATTTTTATATATGTTGCCTTTCTCTATCTTTCAGTATAGAAATTGATAAGTTTATATTTGCTTATTAATCTTGTTAAACTATGTTTTTGGTTTAAGGCCCGTGTTTGATTTATTATACCTTAGTATTGATAGTATTAGAAATATTTTTTTACTCCGGTATTAAACCTTCCTATTTGCTATGAACTTAATTTTTCGATTGATACTAGGGGACTTTTAAATTTACGATTATAAAAAATAAGGAATAATTTCATGTTCCCTCGTATTATTTACGATACTATGGTAATTTAAACAAGTATGCTTTCCCTTTTTATAACTTCTTCATTTGGGAATATATTTTTAGTTAGGCAACGCACCCGAAGCGTGTTTGAAAAATTGGAAAGCAAGACCAAATTGAAAAAATTTGTAAAACTAGGTTTTGATACAATGTTGAATGGTGATTAATTGGAACAAGTCTCATTTCTCTCTCAACAACAACAACGAGAGGAAGGTTTTTTTTTTTTTTTTTTGTTTTTTTGTTGTGTTTTTGTTGTGGTTTTGGTTTGGTGTATGACTTTTGCATTCTGTTATGAAGAAAAGAGAGTGTAAGTGGATGGAGATGAGATGAACCGACTCTCTACAAACTCCTGATGCTTACATTTGTTATCTTAAAACCTAGTTTTTACTTAAATTTTTTTTCCTCTAAAAGTAAGGCTTCGCTTTCAATTTTCAAACACGCTTTTCGGGTGTTTGCCTAACTAAAATATATTCCCAAAGTGAAAAGAAGTCTATAAAAGGAAGCTCTTTTTGTGTAAAATTACCATAGTGTAAATATAGAGGGACATGAAATATTCCTTATTTTTTATAATCATTTTAAAGTCCCCTAGTTCAATCGAAAATAGTTCATAGCAAAATAGGAGGTGGAATTGAAACCGGAGTAAAAAATATTTCTAAACTATCAGCCAAGGGTTAGAATCTTTGCTAGAATCAAAAACTAGTTTAAACATTAATAGCTATACTTATCAAATTCTTCTGAAGATGGAAGCAACTTATAAATCACTGTAAAATGTTAATGAATAGCTTAATGCTACATTTTAACTCTTAAGGTAATCAAATCTCTGTCCTAAGTTACTTCCCTTCAATTTTCAAAAAAAGCCAAAGTTCATTTTGCAAAATAAAAAAGCACAACAGCATATGTAGATGGATCCATTTTAAATTACCATAGTGTAAATACTAGAGGTCAAGAAATAATTTCTAATAATATATAATAATAATAATAATTATATATTATATATATATATAATAATATATTATTTATATATAATATATATATATATATACTTATAGTATATTATATATATATTACTATATATATATGTTGTGTTGTGTTGTGTGTGGTGTGTGTGTGTGTGTGTGTGAATAACAATGGTAGAGGTGAGAGAGGCAGTAAAAATACTAAAGAACTGGAAAAGCCCTGGCACAGACGGATTAAGTGCCGAGCTCTATAAGACAGGAGAAGAAGTGATAAAATGGTTTGTACGATATAATAAAAGAGATATGGAGAGAAGAAAGCGTGCCGAAGGAGTGGGGACAAGCAACAATATGCCCAATATACAAGAAAGGTGACAGAAAGAGTATTATGTGGTAACTATAGAGGGATAGCACTTTTAAACGTAGCTAGCAAAATAATAATGAAAGAAATAATTGGAGAGAAGACTGCAAAGCCAAGTAGAGGGAGTCTTGGGAGAGTGGTTAATACGAGAATTCAGAGCGCAGAAGCACAACGAAGACAATATTTCTATATGAAATGCTGGTAGAAAAGACGATAGAGTGAAACAAGAAAGCAACTGTGGCTGTTTTTGACTTGGAAAAAGCATTTAATAGGATAAAAAGAGAAAAGTTAAATGGAAAGTAGCTGGGAGAACCGGAGTATGGGATCACTCAAAAGCTAATAAGAACCATTAAGAGCTCATACCAGGCTTCCAAAAACAAGATAACGGGGGATTTGGGGGATGAGAATTGGTTCAGGGTAGATACGGGAGTGAGACAAGGAAGCGTTCTCTCGCCGTTACTGTTCATAATATATATGGACTACGGTTTGAAGAGGATTTATAGACAGGAAAATGCGGAGCACATCCTGGTCTATACCGACGACGCAGCCCTAATAGCAGAAGAGGGAGCTGATCTGCAGGAGATGATGGACATATGGAATGACCAAATGAGAAGATTGTATATGAAAATAAGCACCGAAAAGACAGAAATAATGAAAGTAGCTAGGGTGAAGGAGGATTTAAACATGAGAATAGAAGGAACTGCACTTGAGACAGGTCGAAAGAATTCAAATATTTGGGTGATTGTGGAGTATTTGGGAAGAAGTGAGTGTCTGTGAGGAAGATGAAAAAAAAAAATTGCAAAAAAAAATTGTGGTGCACTTTTTCCAATATAAAGAGATGGGAAATACCAATAGTGAATAAGATAGTATATAATAATCCGGTATTGAGACGTTATTCTGGTATATGGAGCTGAATGTTGGGTTCTAAATACAGTTAGTACAGAAGCGAAGGATAGATGCAGCGGAGATGAGGGTTCTGAGGTTGATAAAATGAGGGTTACCGGCTGAAAAAGATAGAAAAAGAAAGTGAGGACATAAGGAGAGAATTTGAGAAATAAGGACTCTGTTGAATGACAGGATACAAAAGAAGCCGCTACGATTAGTGGATGTTGTTACTATGTTTGAATGGAGAATGGAAGAGAGAGCGGGACCGATATAAGGAGTGCTGGAATGGAGGTTCGTTCCTGGCCGAAGACCCGTCGGAAAGAACCTAGAAAAGATTTGGATGGATCGCAGTGGGAGGAAGCGGTGAACGACAGTTCGTTGATACTAACGATAGAAGAGGTGGAAAGAGCAGAATTTTTACGAAGACTATGTATGTGTGATCTGGAGTAGTCGTTTGTAGTGGCGCTCTACCTGACAGATCCTTGATAAGTCTATCAGAAGTGGATTGGTGATATAATTAGTGATTATATATTATTTTTATATATTATTATATATATATATATATATATATATATATATATAGTGTTTTGTTTATTTTATATAATATTATATATTCGTATATATATTATATTGGTGATATATTTTCATATATTTTATTTATATATATTTTTTTATATATAATATATTATTACTTTTAATATATAATATATATATATATTTATTTAATATTATTATAATTATTATTTTTTTATTTTTTATAATATAATTTATATTATTATTATATACTTTATTTATATTACTATATTATATTTATATTATATTTTTTTTTATATTTAACGTTATATATTTTTTTCTTTATCCAAACAATATATAATTTAATTGATATAAGTAGTTCCACTAAATACAAATTTTTAATTTAGATATATTTTTTATAACCAACCATTATTATCATATATATAAATATTTAAAATATTAAATATATATATAATATATATATATATATATATATATATATATAATATATATGACACCTTTTCAGTTTCACCTGTCGAGTGAAAAAATTGGTTTAGGAAGACTTTTAAGATTTCTACATGTTTCAAGCGATTTTTAAATGGTTTTCACGATTGAAAAAAAATTTTTTTTTGAGCATTTTTTTTTTTTTTTTTTTAGCATTTTGGGAATTTTTTTTGGCCCTGTTATGTTTTTAAGACTCCGTCCAAGTTTTTTGATTTTTTTAAAGGTTTTTTTTTAAACATATTTCTAGTATATGATACTAACAATGAATTTCAGTGGTGATAAACATGATTCAAAAGTTCGAAATATTTAAAAAATAATTAATTAAAATACATAATTTAGATCAATAAAATTTTAAAAAATGAAATTCTCGAAAAGTACAACACTTCAGAAAACCTAATTACATATTTGAAATCAGCGTATAAAGGGTAGAATTAAATAAAAATTGTTAAAATATGTCAAATATTTAAAAAAAAAATTTTTTTTTCATAAATTGAAATATTCTCGAAATGTTATCAGATTAAAACTCAATCATTATTTGAAATCACGTGTAAAGCTTATTACAAAATGTAAAAAGAAAATAAATAATTATATAAAATAATAATTTAAAAAAAAAAATTTTTTTAGGGGGCCTTCGAGACCGCGGGGGACCAGAGGGGGACGTTTTCTCATTTTACCCCCGTAGGGGAGGGGCGGAGGACCCCCGCGACATCCAAAACCAAAGAGCGAGGGTTTTCGCGGAGACCTCTCCCCGAGGGGGGGAATAGTCTCTTTCCTGTCGTTTCCCGGAAGGCCGAGATGACCCCGCTACTCCTGCCATCTTTGCGTTTTACCCTTGGGTATTTTCTTTATGTTAAAAAAATAAAAAAAAAAAATAAACTGAACGGAGTCGTAAATTACGTAATTGTGTCTATATTTTTTTTAATAATGTTTTTCACCCCTTAAATTGACTATTAGGATCCTTTTCTCAAGAAATATATAAAAAAAAAAAAAAAAAAAATCAAAACTGACGAGTCGTAAAACATAACAGGTCGCAATTTTTTTTACCATTTTTTGACACATAATCTAACAAAACTTACCTACCTAAAACAGCGGTAACGTTAACGTAACGTAACCTAACAAAAAAAAATGCCAAATTTTTTCCTCGATCGAAAAATCGTCCTAAATCGAAAAAATTAATATTATGATATTATAATATAATATTATCGCCCCTTTACTAGGGAAGCTCTTGGCTCTATCCCCGCATCCCCTTTATTATATATATATATTTAATATATATATAGTATTATCTATATATATAATATATATATATTATATTATATATATTATATATATTTATATATTTATTTAATATTTATATTATATATAATATTTTATATTATACATTTAATATTATATTTTATTTCTATTATTTATTAATATTATTATATTATATTATTATATTATATATATATATATTATTTATATATATATTTTTATTATTTATGCAAGTCCCTCTAGTATAGAGTGTTTCCACAATTTTTTCGCGCGAGGTGAGTGCTTTGGTTTTTTTTTACATAAAATATTCTTACTACATAGTCTCTATACCTTCAGTTAAAATAATTACATTGCTGGAATCCTGGCAGAATTTTTACCGAGGAAAACTGTAAAAAAAAAAAAAAAAAAAAAAAAAAATCCATATCTGAAACTACAAAAGCTACAGGGAAATTAAATACATTTTTGGAATCCTTGTAAAAATTTTGAAAATGTAAAAAAAAAAAAAAAAAAAAAAAAAAAAAAAAAAAAAATAAAAAAAAAAATTGGTATTTTTTTTGGGGGGTGCTGGATATAAGTTATTATATTATATTATTATTTGTAAAGGTATTACAAGGCAAATTTAGGGGGTCTCGAGCCGACGGGAATCACAAGGGGGGGACGTTTCTCATACCCCGTAGGGGAGGGGCGGAGGAAACCCCCGCGACAACCCAAATAACCAATAAAGAGCGGGGGTTTCCCGGAGACCGCCCCCGGGGGGGAATTAGTTCTACCCGTATTTTTTTTTTTTTTTTTTTTTGTTCCTCCTCGAACTCGAGAGACCCGTACTCCTGCCATCGGTGCGGTATACTTTTAAGTTTTTTTTATTTTTCCTTATATTTTCTTTTACTTTAAAAAAATGCATTGCTTTTTATAGAAAGTCTATTTTTTTTTTAACGAGTAACCAATAAATAATTACTATAATTGGTCCGCTCTAATCAAATTATTAACTATAATTATTAACAATAATTTTTTTTTATTTATTATTTTTTTTACATTTTTCCTATCCAAACTTTTACGAGGGATTCAAAAATTTATTCCTTTTCGGTGTAGCTATTGTAGTTTTTTTGAGATAATATTTATTTTTTTTTTTTTTTTTTATTTTTTTTTTTTTACATTTTGCGCACTAAAATTGGACCAGCATTTTAGCAATGTAATTCCTTTTCCCTGTGGCTGTTGTAGTTTTTGAGATTATTTGGTATTGTGCTCTTCTAGAGCTGACCTTATATATATAATATATATAAATATATATATATATATTGTGTATATTATGTAGTATTATAATTATTTATATATTATTATTTATATTAGTATTAGTATATTGGTTATATTATATTTTTTATGTTTTATTTTTTTATATTTATATGGATATGTTTTGATTATGATTAGTATAGTTACTAGTATTAAGTATTATATTATTTATATATTTATTATATTATTATCTTTTTATGTATATTATATTGTATATATTATATTGTTATATTTATTAATTAATATATTTATATTATAAATATTATATATATTGTTTATATAAATATATATATAGTATAGGTTAGTATAGTTAGTTAGTATATAATATTGAAATTTGATGTATATATAGTATTTATTTATTTTATGAGGTTATTGCTGAGGGTATTTTTATGTTTGTATATAGGTATTATTTGTGAGTATGTTTTTGTGTTCTATTTATATTTATTATTATATATATATATAGTATTATATATGTTTTTATATATATATTTTTATAGTATTGTATATATTATTGTATATATATTGTTATTATTGTTATATAGTTTATTATATTATATATATAATTTATTATTTTATATTCTAGTATAATATTGTTTGTTTCTTAGTTTGTAATAGGTAGTAATTTATATATATTATATCTATCTATATATTATTATATATAGTATTTATTATTTTATATATATTTCTTATTATATTAATAAAATAGCGAGTGAGTGATTTATTTTATATATCATATATAGGTTATTATAGTATATATAATATATATAGTATATTATATAAATGGTATTATTATAGGTATATAGGTATGTTTTGGTGATTTAAAATTATGTTTTTATGGTATATGTATTTTGTTATATATATAGTATTTATTTATTTTAATAGTATTTTATTTATATATAATATGATATTTAGATATAGTATTGATTATGATATATTTTATATAATTTATTATATATTATTATGTATATTTGTGAGTTTATATTATTTATATATACTGAGTGATTGAGTATTATTATTATGATATTTATATATATATTGTGAGTTTTATTATATATATATATTTTTTTATATATATTATATATATATATTATATATATAATTAATTATAGTTTAAGCATATTATTATATTTGATATATATTAGTGTATGTTTATTTATTTTTGTATATTTTCACGGAGAAAAAGACACTAATAAGTAGTTTAGGAACAATATACGCTTGTAAGATGAATAAAATTTATATGAGTTTTTTTCTAAACATTTAGTGAACATAATTGTTCCTCTATTGCCTAAGCGAGAAGAAGATGGATGGACAACGTGAATAATTAGGTGGATAAAAATAAAATTCTTATATTATATTTTATATTTTTATATTTTTACATTTGTTTCAATTTTTTGTAGTGTCTCTAGAGTATTTTTTATTTTTTTATAAACAAATATTATTTCTCCTCTCTCTCTCACATATAGTATATTACGTATATAGTATATATATAATATACACGTGTATTAGGTAGGTTTATTTATAGGATATACTTAAATAAGTAATACGGTAGTATAGTGTTATATATTTATTATATATTTTTTATTTTTTTAGTTATATATATATATATTATTTTATATTATATATTATATATATATATATATATTATTTTATTAATTATATATATTAATATTTTATTATATATTTTATTTTGGGTGTATGATAAAAAAAATGTTATCGCGATAACCGATAAAATCGATAACGAAAACCTTATATTCGATAACCGATATCCGATAACTCGTGATAAAATATCGCCGATAAGGCGATAACCGTTATAATGATAAATCCAGAATTTTGTTATGTAATTTTTTCATTTATTTATAAATAATAATGTTAAAATAAATCGTTACTTTGGTTTTTAAGAAATTATTGTTAAAAATATTTATTATCATCTTTCTTTTCACCTATTTATAGATTTTAATTATAAAATTTTTTCAGTGTTTCTAATTTATACCCAGAAAATATGAGAATTTGCTACTTGCTTTGTATTTATACTTTGTAAAAACTTTTCTCCCTCTTATTAAATAATTTAATTTTTTTTTTCCCTTTGCTTTTCAGTGTTTTTTTATAATTAAATTTTTATTTTTCTAATTTTGCTTTTAATTTATATGTATATTCTTAAAATGTATGTAAAATAGACAAAGATAAAGGTTAAAATTAATGGATTTGAAATGAAATCAAAAGTATTTTAGTTAATACATATTTATCAATGTAAAAATATAAATATTAGATTTTCTGGCCTTCTTGCAGCATTTGTATTGTTCCCTTTTTCATAAACATTGATCATTTAAATATTATAGTTTTGCATCTGACAGGAGAGTTCCTCTAGCTCTGTTAGATATCTTTTGCCTTATGGAACATATATCGCCTCACATCAGTGCTAACGTTCATGCAGTATTGGTGATCTCTTATTATAAGAGATCAAATGAGCACCTTCTCCATTTGTTAAAAAGCTTAGTCTGACTAGTCTGTCTGTCTGATATTCTTCGACTGCAGCACTTATTTACTTATATAGAGCACTTACGTGTCTGATGTGATCTTTGAATGACGCTGACCTTGGGAGTTTTAGTTCTGTGTGAATCATCAGTATTCACGAGTGCTTGAGTAGTAGTCCCTTCTCTTCCATGTTCCTCTCCCTCGCTGCTGCTGGGGACTTTTGGCGTTCCTCGAGTTTTTCGGTATCGCCGCATTAATTACTCTTCCACTTCTTTCTCCATCAGTTCCCTGGACCTCTTGATCATTTTTGGTCATTGTTTCTTCATAAAGCCCTCATGCCACATAGGTGAACTTGGGTGGAAGTGCAGTGTTGCAGAAGTAACTCTCTCATTTTCTTCAAGGTGCTGTTTTTTAGAACCTCTTGTCTATGACGTCAGTAGGGTATTGATTGGCATTGGTCTTCAAGTCAAACAGCTTTTTTTTGGTCACAATGAGGGTGGGTGGATTCAGGCACCCAGATAGCACTGGTTCTCTCCTTGGATTTGATCCAGTGCAACAGCGACTGGTGCTCATGACCTGATAATTGAAAAGAATATTTATTTAAATCTATATTTTTAAATTGGAAGCATTACTCTTGCATTAGCTAAAAAAGTAAAAGATAATTATTAGAATTGCTTTTTATGTGCTATATTTAAGTTTATTTTACCCTAGCAATTCTGACATAATGTCAATATATATATATATATAATAATTAATAGTTATATATTAATATATATATATATTATTATATATATATATATATTATTTTATATATATATATATATATTCCGTATATAATATATAGTATATATATATTATATATATATATAATATATATATATAATATATAGTATATATATATAGTGTATATGTATTTATTGATAGGTATATATATATACTATATGTATTTTATATATTAGTATTATATATATGTATATAGTGAGGATTGCAATATTCTATATATTAGGCACTTCATATATACATATGTATTAATATAAATTATTAATTATGATCTACCGTTGTAATATATATATATAGCAAAGAGAAAGAAATATATATATATATATATATATATATATATATATATATATATATATATATATATTATACTTGTATATACCTATATATATATATATTATATATATCAAGAGGCGACTCCTACACTCGTGCTACTCGTGCTTAGCACGAGTTATTATTGTAGAAATGAACGATATTCTTCAAATTTTGCAGATGTGATTTAGGTTTATAAAATTTTAAGTTCATGTTAGAGCCTGAAAGAAATACGAGGTTACAGTATGACAAAATAAAGATTTTGTCACAGTGTAAAAGAAAGTTTCGTCTGGATTAGACAGTTCTTCTCCGGCTATGTTTTTAATCAATTATAAATTGTAAGTGTACCTCTCGCAAAATGCAGGAGTAAAATTTCAGACGGTTATACAATACATATCATGCGTGAATTGTAATTTTGTTCAGTTGTTTTTTTTCCTGTCTAGGAATCTAAACATCAATTTTAATTTATACAGAAAATTAATTAAATAACATTTACTTGAGCTTAACGCACAGTGTTGAGAGTCTCTTATAGTTCATATGCTGATTTATATTAATTCATATATCTGAATTTGAAAGGAAAACTAAGATACCTCATAAAACCAATTATTGCTAAAGAAGAACTGTCGAATGGTAACTCACAATATTTTAAATGAGAAGTATTATTTTTGTAATTATATTATATTAGATAATAAATTAAAGTAAATTGAATTATGAACTAGATCTGAATAATAATGTGCTTTTTCTTTTTTAAGCTGAGTTTGATAATATAATTTAGCACCTTGCCTCCGTAGAAATCCTTTAATGATTAAAAAAAGGTTCGATGGACCGTGTCCTTAGTTTTGGTATCGTAAATGTTTGTTGATTTCCTGGGTATGATGGCTGTAACAACTTTGAATAGATTTAATTGATTTGAATTTAAGTTGAGATGTAGTGAACTAAGAAATTAGGGTAAATAGTGTAATATTCGTGTTCTTAATTATATATTCGAAAATTAAAGGTTTATTTTGTCCTTCTCTTTTCAAGACAAAATTGCTAAGTTTACACAGAAAAGGTTATAAAATTATTAAAAGATTCAAATTACAACTAAAAGTTATTTAACAAAATATAGGTAAACAAAACTCGGTAGTTAACTGCTCTCTTCTTCTTTTTTCTTCTTTCTCTCTCTCTCTCTCGTCTCTCTCTCTCTTGTTTATCGGTCTCTCTCTCTCTCTCTCTTTGCGGCATTTCTCTCAATATATAGTATATAGTATTATATATATAGGGTATATTTATAGTTTTATGAGGTTAGTTGTGTAGTATTTTTATTGATATGGTAGGTTATGCGTTATATATATACTATATAATAGTTTTACCTTTATGTATGAGTGATATGGGGTGAATATATTAGTAATAAGTAGGTTATTTTATAGTAGTTTATTAGAGAGATAATTTTTTTTAGTTTAAATCGAAATGAATTACTCCATGTCAATGATCCTTATGGATAAAATGAGATGTTTTCGCAAGAGAAAATATGATCTTAATATGTAAATTTAGCGTCTGGGTATACATTTTTTTTTATAACATTTTTTATAAGAATAGAATTAGTATAATTGTATTATTTTGATTACATTATTGCTTTATTTGTTTTTAGAGGAGCCGGCCTCCTGTGCCTTCCCCGTAAAAGCCGCGCCTGATATAGATAATAATAATATTCTAATATAGGTAATAGTATAGTATATATATATTTATATATATAGTAGATAGTAGTTATTATATTGGGTGATTATGGTATAGTTGTATGGGTAGGTTATATATAGAGTGAAGGTGAATTAGGATGATATAGTTTATATTGATAAGTTATATTATATATATTATATATATAACAAAAAGTATCTCGATAATTATTTATTGATAAAAGATTTTATCGATAGCAGAAGAGCCCGAAACGCGTTTATTCTGCGATAAATTTATCGGCATATATTTTCGGTAGTTTTGGCAACAAAAATATTGGCGATACGATATCGGTAAAAAGATTTTTATCGATAACAGGATAACCTGTAAATGGGCCGTTTTCGCGATAAATTATCGCGATAACTGCCCTATCGCTATATATATATATATATTATTATAGTTAGTATATATCATAGTAGGAGGTAGGGTATATGGTATATATTATAGAGGGTGTATTTTGGTTTATAGTTGGTATTTATATATGGGTTTAGTTTTAGTATATTGTGGTATTACTGTGAAGTTATTGATGTAAATAGTAGTTAAGGTAGTTATTTATTTATATTTGTATAGTATTAGGTTGGTATAATATGTATGAGTTTATATATGGGAGTGTTATATATTGGTAGTGATATATAGATAGGTAATATTAATATTATCGCTAGATTATAGATAGATTTCCCTCTGAAGGAGTTGGAGTTGGTCTATCGGTCATTTCTGACGTAGTGGATATAGTACTATATATATTAGTGGGAAAAAATAAGTTACTTATATAGTATTGTGAGTATATTTTAGAAATAGAATTTTGTATTTTCGATATACGTATCCTTTATATACTTTTTTGTTGAGGTAGTATTAGTATATATGTGTAGGTATTTGAGTTATGGTATGTACTAGGGGTTTGGCTTATGTGAGTAGTGGGTGAAATGTCTGAGAACGGTTTTGTTCTGCACTACGAAAATCGATAGCTAATTTCATTTTTGGAGAATATAGGCGAATGGTTGTATTGTTGGATTATAATTTGAGAGAAATAATTTTTAAGAGAGTGAATGAAAAAGTAAAAAAGAAGTGATAGTAAGTATTATTATTTTGTTCACTCACACTAGAGGTGACTTATAATGCTTAGCTATGCATTTTATTTCCTGTGAGTAATTTTATCTTATTAATCTAAAGTTTTTGAAATAGCGATGGAGTTCAGGTGAGAGAGTTTGGGTTTTTAAAGCACAGCTCATAGTCTCAAAACTGATTTCATATAGCGTACATGGAATAAGGAATAACATTGCTGGATATTGCTGGTTCAATTATGTGGCGTGAAATGTTTAAAAAAATAAATATAAAAAAAAATTAAAAAAATATATCTCAAAAACTACAATAGATACAGCGAAAAGTAATAACATTTTTGGAAAGAGTATGGAACATAAGATAAGAAATGTAAAAAAAATATTTATAATAAATAATATATTGTTTAATAATTATAAGTAATAAGATTTAGTTTATGCTCTATTTAGAGATCCTTTTAATTGGTTATCTCGTTAAAAAATTAAAATATTTAAAGGAAACTTTCTTTTTTCTATTTAAATTTTAGTCTTTTTTTTTTTAAACTAAAAGAATATCCCAGGGTAGAACAAACGTGGCAGGAGTCGGGGTCTCTCGGCCTCGGGGAACTACGGGGTAGGACTAATTCCCCCTCTTCGGGAGGGTCTCCGAACCCCGCTCTTGGTATTTGTGCACGGGGGTTCTCCGCCCTTTCCCTACGGTTAATAGGAAAACGTCCTCCCCTGTGTTCCCCGTCGCTCGAGCCCCCTACAAGTCTAATACCTTTATCAAATAATATATAATTTATATAATATTTTATGTTCCCGCTCCTAAAAAAAAATAGCCAATATTTATTTTATTTATTTATTATGTTTTTTTTACATTTTCCCTAACTACTAAAATTTACAAGGATTCCAAAAATGTATTCCTTTCGCTGTGCTATTGTAGTTTTTGAGTATACTTTTTTTATTTTTTTTTTTTTACCAGTTTTCCGCAATCAATTTTGCCAGGATTCACAATGTGTTCCTTTCCCTGAGCTTATTGTATTTTTGGAGATATGGAATCGATGATAAGTTTTGTTGGTTTTTTATACTCAAAATTATCACCATATTATTTATTATTATATATTTTATATTTATATAGTATGTTATATAGTATATATTAGTATTATTGTATGTAGGTATTTTGGGTTTATAGTTACGTGTAAGGGGCTAAGCTTTGGTTGTGATTCGGTATTTAGCTTTATGGGTGTATTATTATTATTAGTAGTATTATTTTTATATTAATTATTATTGTTTGTTTTTTAGTTATTTAGTATTATATTATTTTTTTTTTATATTTTAGTATTTATATATATTTTATATTTTTTGAGTTTAAATTGTAGTAGTGAGTTATTATTATTTTATTATTTAATAGTGTATTATCTGTATATATTTATCTTTAGTGCTCATTTTTGTGCGAGAAATTATTTAAATTCTTCTTTTTCGTGTTTTATTATATCATTAATAAAAAGGTAAAAAAGTTTAATTTTTCTCAAATTTTTTAGTCATACTGTTAAACTTTCGTTGCGTCGAAACATACTCTTTGCTAAGACTTTCAACCAATATATATATATATATATAATATATGTTATTATTTTTATTATATATTTTTTTTTTTTTTTTATAGTTATATTAGTGTTAGTAACCGGTGAGTAAGTATAGGATATAATAGTATAATATTTATTTTTATTTATTATGGTATATTTTATATATATTATTATTTATTATGTGATTACTGGGATATTTTCCTTTGTTTGTTTTATAGTTTTATTTTGGCTTTTATTTATTTATAGTGGCTGATATATATTTTATTTTATTTATATATTATATTTTTGGTTATTTTGTTATTATTAGTTTGTTTTTTTTTTTATTATTTTTATTATTTTATATATATTGAAAAATACTCTTATTATATTATCCATTCTCTGTATTGTCATTCGGAAATGATTATAAATAATACAAAATAATATAAACCACTGTAAATCACGTATTCGTGTAAATCGGATGCAAACGAATAAAACGATGTGAGAGAAAATATTTATTTCTAAAATGTTGGTTTCCTTTCTCAACTAGATGGCGCCTTTTTACTGTACAATTTTTGTTTTGGTTTACTCATTGTATCTTCGATATACAGTATCATTCGAACGAGCCGCGCTGTAGCGTCAGAAGCGAGATAGTTCATTTCGTTCTGCCAGCGCAAACGCTCCTCTTCTGTGTTGTATTTGTATATTTTAACATCCCAGTTTCATCATGGCGTTTAACGGAGACGGTCCTTACAATAAGCGTATGCGTACCGACGGTGATTCTATGGGCCAAAAGGTAGGATTCTAGAATTATTATTTAGTGACCTAATTTTAATTAAATTATAATAATCCCGTGTTCGGATAGTTCTGCCTCTTAATGGCGGCTGCGGAGGGAGGAGGTAGGCTAGGCCGGGTAGCTATTGGCGTGGCTTACCACGCGGCTTCGTCGGTTGCACTAGTTTAGTATACGTTTATACCTTGATAAAAGTGATGCATTATAATGTCTGTACATAACAAACCGTATCATTCTTTTAGTTTTCGGTCATATCTAGATACTGTGAGTTATATTTTAGTTATTACTTATTTTTAATTTATTAAAGTAAACGAAATAGTACATAGGCAAATGATTATTGTAGTTCTCGTACTACTAAATAGAGAATCGACAATCATCAATAGGACTTAAATCATTGAAAAATGCAAGTGTTTATGAAAGCGTTAGGCCAATTAACGAAAGTACGGTAGGCTATGGAGCCTACCGTATCAATTGTTTATCACCGAAGTATTGATCGCTACGGTAGAGCTTTCCAAAGCCTAGCCTTACATGCTATTTAACATTGTAATAGGTCTTATGTTAGTATGGTCTCATGGTCTGTTTACGAGTTTTAAAATAGACCACGTTGTCCCTATCATAAGTTCACATTAGCCTACCATATTACCGTGCTTGCCGGCATATTTAGACGCATAATTCATTTCGTAAGGCCTACTTAAAATGTACCTAGACTAGTAAAAAGAAATCTTTGTTGAAATGTTATTTAAAGCAATTTAGAAGGTTTTAAAAAATCTTTTAAGCTTATAGGGCCTACCAATTTTAGATTTTCATTAACAAGCAGGCCTAGTTTGAATTTAAAGCTATTCTGTACAGTAGATTACATCAAGAATATTTTATTAAAACATTGTGAAATTTAAGATCTTGTCAATACCAGGCTTTAAACAGCATGAACTATATAATATATATATATATATATTATATATGAGAATTAGTTTATTGAGAGTTATATGTATTATTTACATAGTATATTATTATCGATCTTAAAACTTGTGATTGGTATATCTTTAAATTAATATATTTATTAGTATTTATTTTGTGGAGTGGATTAACAATCCAATTACATATTATTAGCTTTTAATTTCTCTTGAATCGTACTATTATTGGTACTTCCCTCACTCCTGTAACTGTTCTTCCATTTTCATGCAGATTATAATAAAAACTAAATTAACTAACACAAGTGTTGAGGAAAACATTTTTTACTCTTAGTTTTCATAGTTTTGCTCATTCTTTTATTAATATATATATTATAGTATTATTATTTCTTTATAGTTTATAGTTTTTATCTATATCAATTGAGGGTATATATCATTTAAAGGATTTTAATTTAATGCATGAATTATATATGTGATTTATTATATATATACTTATATATATTGTTAATATAACGAACCACTTCTGATAAATGAAGTGTAAATAAAAAAATTTATTTTGTATTTTTAAAACTAAAATGAAGATAGTAATTATGGTAAGAAGTAGAGGAGATCTGTAAAATGCCTAGCCTAATATGAATTTTATTGAGTAGTGAGAAAATTGTATAAAATTTATAGAAACGCGCTTAGCTTTCAGGACTTTTTTTTAGAGTGAGGGCAGGAGCAACGAAGGTAATTGTGGAGGCTATGATTATCAATTGGTTTTTTGGTGATACTTATCAATTTGGCTATGATGCTAAATCTATTCCCAAAAAATTTTTTAACAATTTCATTATATTATATATATGCTATATATAGTAATATACTATTTTTAAGAGTATACTCCACTATATATTGTCCGATTCAGTTTCTTATCTATATTTACCTATTATATATTATATATTTGAGCATTTGTCCGTATATACTGTTTGTTATAAAGTTAATATAATATAATAATGGGATATATATATATATATAGCTGTTTTGTTGTCAATGCAGAAAATAAAAAATATCTACCTAATAAAAAAAATAAAAAAGATTGAATAAAAAAATACTAAATATAAAATACTAAAAAGGGAATGAAAAAAAAATAAATTGAATCAAATATTGAATAAGGTAAAAAAAAAATAGAAAAAAATCGAAAAATAAAAAAAAAAAATATTAATATAAAAAAAAAAAAAAAAAAAAAAATAAGATTTAATAAAATTAAGATTAAAAATAAGGTATAAAAGATTATGTTAAACATATATATATATATAGGTAATAGTATTTTATATTTTAGGTATGGTGTAGGGTATTGGTTCTTAGTATTATATTTTAGGTTAGTATAGTAGGGTATTAGGTATATAATATGGGGATGGGTATTTATTATATATTTTATTTGGGGTGAACTGAAATAATTGTAATACTCATTCAAATACTTAAATTTCTAAAGTGAAATAGAATTAGCAATAGAGTTGCCAGAACTACTGAGTGGTGATTGCATAATTTAAAATATGTGTTACGGAACCATGATTAATATATATTATAATTATATATATATTTGTTTAGGGTTAATCTGTGAGAGAATTTGATGAAATGAGGAATGAGGCATTAAGGAGTTGTGTGTGTGTGAAAGAAAGGTACACAAATGAGAGAATAAATGAAAGTATATTAAAGTGGTGTTTGGTGCATGATTTTCCTATCATTCGATGGTTTTCCATGACCCAAACCATCTCAACGTACTTTTCATTTTATTTTCTCATTTAATCCCTTCTTCACACCACACACTTATTAATAAAGAATGCTTTCTCCAATTTTGTTCATCTTCCTGACACCCCCAAGATTGACGATCTGAACACATTGATACTTTAGATCTATACTTCTTATTCCAGACGTCTCGTGGACTTTAAATACTTATTAACACAGTAATCAACATTACCTCATTAGACCCTATGCTGCATCAAGACTTTAGTCCTTTCACATCTACCAGCGATTTAATTGCGTCAGCCACCTTCTGCCATTCCACAACTCTTCCTACTAACTCTGCAATCATCCGTTTCCTTTTTCCTTCAAACATATTATCCTAATATTAAACTCAAAGACACTTGTTCCAGATGTTCACTACTCAACAACTTCAGCACCTGAGGACTTGTCTCACTCCACCATAACCTTTGCTTCTCTTTTTTATCTTTATCGTTTACTTTCTTAAACTCCATTTTTGGCGAGCACCATGCCCAAGATCTACTCTACCAATCCTCTCAAACTCTTCAGATTCACAAGATCGTCCTCGCATATCATATTGTCTTCGCCTCCACCCTCCACTTTCTCCTCCAACATTCCATAATTCTAACACCATTCCTGCCATTTCCCTGTATCTCTAATTTTCTTCAATAACCCATCCCTATTACAATTGATAATATTCTTCAGAGACAACACATTCCATGCGCTCACTCGCTATTAATTATAACCAATATATATAAGTACGGTATACATCAGTATATCTAGTTGTATCTTTGATTTTGAACTTTTTTACCTTTTATTATAAGTAATTCATGTATATCCTCTATGGGGTTATATATTATATTAGGTATATGGGTATATATTATATATATATTATATATATATTATTTATTATATTATTTTATATATTATAATTATATCAATAAAGTTAATTAAGTAAATGATTTTTAGCTGTTTTAATGTACATCTTGAGACTGAAAGTATTTATTAACTGTTATGTTAATAATGCTTTTTATATAAAAATATAAATTAGTTACTGCGTTTATATTTAGGTTAATTATTCATTTTTTGTTTCCGGGAAACTGAAATATATTTGTAATGTGTGCTCTGCTCATCTTTGTCTTTTACGGTATTTTACCGTAATAGCATTTGGAGATTAGATCATTAGATATATTTGGTATGTATTTTTTTTATTTCTCTTAATATTAAAAGTAAAAATAAAATAGGTTAAACAATCATAATTTTTTACTGTAACTCTTTAAGCACTAATCTTTAGTGAATATTTTTTGAATTTTTGACAGCTGTGAGTCGTTTGAGTCTATTTATATATTGTTTTCTTTCAAGGTGGAGTATGAAGCAAAATATCCAAATTTGAATTTAAAGGAGTCTTTTGAGTCGAAATAATTTATTTTACGAATCTCTCTTGCTAGCACTGATTTTTTTTAATAGGGAAATAAAATTTATAAATATAAAATAATTACAAATTTGTGTTAGTATTAAATTTTTTTTTTTAACATAATTTTAGAACTATATGCTATCTAGTTATGTTAAGTAAACTTTGATTTATAGTTTTACGATAATTTTTTTTTTTTTTTTGTTGGAGGTGTGAAGCTGCCTTTAGATACTATAGTTTTCAGATTTGTTTTACACAGCATTTTCACCTTGCAATTTTTTGAAATGGTTTGAATTCATATAATCAATATGTATAGGTGGAGGTGTGAGGCAGATAATGGATGATATATATATTAATATATTTATATAATTGTTAGAATTTATTATATTTATATATATTTGTATATATTTTATATTATATTATTTTATATATATATATATATTATATATATATATTTATGAATATTGAGTATATATTTATAGTATGTTGGTATTTTATAATTTTTAGTTTTTTTATTATTTATATATATTTAATTAAGAAATAGGATCCTTTCCATAATCTCTTTAGATTTCTGACGTCATATATTAAATACACAACTTTTAATTAGGTCTTTGGTCGCCTCCTTAGTTTTAGTTTATTTTAGTAGATTTAAGTGATTTCATATATTTATTATTTGTCTTATACTTACAATATTGCTTATATCGATAACCTGAAGTCTAGCAGGGTCTCTAAAGTAGCCTAACCTAGTGTTGGATCTATGTTGCTGTAAATTCGTAGACTCTTAATTCATAGTATGGTTTGACATATATATATATATTATTATTATAATATTATATGATTGGGAAACACAGAATAAAGCGCAATTCTGAAATATTTTTGTTATTTAGGGAAAGATATATGGACATTCGGTATATGATATATAAGTATATTTGATTATATATGGCATTATATTAATTTTTTTTATTTATTGTATTGTATACATATGTATATTTATCAGTTATTTAAAAAATTTATGTACATTTTGTCTATACAATTGAATCTTTGATAATTGTAAATTGATTATCAAAAAATTATATCGATAATCAGAAAAAAACACGATAATGTTATCCCTAAAGGAATAACTAAATTAGCCTATTCAAAATTTTTTGAGCAATATTTTTACAATTTTTCTTAACTAGAAAAAATATTCGAAAATGGATAAAAAAATTTTTTTGCCATTTTTGTATATTAAAAGTTTATAGTTTTAGTTTTTGTTAATTGGACCAGACAAAACTACACAATTACCCGTTAGAGTTCCCCTGTCAAACTTTGCAACACAGCCTAACCTTAGCCTGCAGTGGGATTTATAGATCAATGTTGCTGTAAACATACTCCAAACCTGTTTGGCTCAATGTTTCTATAAAAATAGTCCTAACGTCCTAACCTATAAAAGCTTAATTAAGCTTAGAGACAGTAAGAAGCCACATGGGCCTATCACGACTATCCTAGTCAACCTTTTAGTACTAATCACTAAACAATAACTTGCATAGTATACACCGTCTACAACTAAAAGAAAAAACTATAGCTAAAGAATATGCTAACCACACTTCTGCATGCTTTAATAAGTTTGTTATTGATTATAGTAGTTCTGTATTTGTAAATTGTTTACTATACAACTTTGAGTCAGATTGTCCATGAAACTGCAAGACTCTATGCACTGTCCGACTTAATTTTAATTAATGATAAAAGTATGATCAATGAGGTTAGAATTGAGAATTTAGGAATTAGTGACCATAATATAATTAGATTTAACATGAATGTGATATATGAAACTGCAATTTTACCAAATTTTGAGAATGCTTCGTATAGTTGACTGGGATAAAGAGTTTAAAGACAACTGTTTTATGTGGGAACATTTTAAGCAAATTTTGATTAATATTCAGTCAGTATGTTTTAAAGATAAACCCATTAGGGTGGCAAAGAGAATACTGGTTTGGTGGAATAAAAAGAGAAGAGAAAATTGACAAAAAATGCAGATGTTTTAAAATATTAATGGGTAGTAATAATAGGGAGGAGGATTTAGAAAATTATGCTAAAAATAGAAATGAACTTAAAAGGCAAAGAGAATGGCAGAAATTAATTTAGCAAGGAATAGTAATAAGAACCTAAAGAAGTTTTTTAGTTTGAATAGTAAAAAGTAATAAGAACCTAAAGAAGTTTTTTAGCTTTTATAAATTTGAAAGTAAGAATATTAAGGAAAATTTAGCGAGTTGAGATAAGCAGTTGGTCAACATTTTCAATGTTTACTGAGGAAAGATTGGATTAATAGTTTAGAGACTAATAAATGGTTCAGATTTTCATGTAGCTAATAAATACTTACAAAATTTGGATTTGAGGTAAAAGATATTAAATCTTTTCTGGACCATAATGACCCAAGTAATGCTGCAGGTCCTAATGGCATATTTGGTAGAATTCTGAAGGAGGGTAGTATCAGCATTACAAAGGCATTGTATTTGATATTTAAGCAGTCTATAACATTTACTGAGTTAACAGATGACTGGAAAATGGAATGTTGTGCCTATGTATAAGAAAGGTAATGAGGAATATTTGGAAAATTATAGACTAGTTAGCTTAACATCTCTGGTTGGAAAAGTTACTGAAAGGTCATATAGAGAAATATTTGGAAGATAAGATATTGTATGACTCCCAACATGGTTTTAGAAAGGGTAGGTTGTCAGACAAATCTTTTAGAATTTATGAATACGTTACTGACTGCACTGACCAAGGAGATCTGGTTGATAATATTTAGACTTCAAGAAAGCTTTTGATATGGTACCCAACATGAGGCTGAAGTTAATGCAATATGGTATAGGTAGAATGGTACATGGTTGGATTAAAGAGCGGTTGTGGAATTGAAAGGCGTGTGTACAACTAAATGGCAATAAGTTGTCATGGGTAAAAAAAAAAAATTATATCTAGCTAAACAAAGCACAAAAATATAAAAAACACTAACCTCAAAATGTAGTCTGTAAACTAGTCGGTACCGTCTACCATTAGATCACACAAATAATTTCAAGATCAAATTTTACCGTCTTTTAACACCCCCAGATGACACAAACCAGCTGTGGCCACAACTGTGAAAATACCCCCAGAAGCCTAAAACCCGGTGCAAGTATCCCTTTAAACCTCTTGATGTCAACCAATTAATAATGACAACAATGACTTGAACCAACTGAAATATACAAGATGATTTAAAAAGTCAAGTCCTTTCAGCATAAACTTACCTAAAAAATAAACAAAAAACTAATTCTTATACTTTCTCTCTCCCTCCTTTCTCCTTTCCACACAATCTTATATGCCTTTCACATGTACTCTTCCTTTTGTAAACACATCCACCAATTGATGTTTGGTATCCATCCATTCAGCTTTTGTAATCTCCTCTTAACATCATTTTGACCCATACAACATTTCTTAACCTTTACTTAAAACTTAGTCATCAAATATATTGCATTCCTCAAGTCTTTCTATGTACCCTTTGACTTGTAACTTTTCATCACTGCTCGCTTCTCTCCAATGTTTAAGATATATACCTGCTTGTGCACCTTGATAAACGCAATTGCTTCTGCCTCAATCGTTGATCTCGCAACCCTTTTCATACATCTAGACTCCATACAATAGGACATTAAGTGCACTTAATTTACCTCCTCATCCCTCCTTATGGTATTAATTAATTTCCACATTTCTTCCCTCCCTTAAAAAACCTACTTTCCCTAACTGCATAGCATAAATCGGGTCTTGTTTGACCACTTTACCTACCAGTGACCTATATAAGGTTAATTCCTTTTGTCTCATTTCCCTATCCCCATAGTTAACCCTCTTATCTGGTACATTTTTTTTATCTATATATTTCTCTTGTTCCAACTATACACAGTTTATTCACCCCAACATAGGCCTACCTAAAACCTTGCACGTCTTCTGACCCAATCTCTAATTTATCTTTCAAACCTTTTATAACACTATTGTTAAATAATTCAGAAAACCCCCAACAAAAATCATCCACATGCGAATGCATAATTCCTGACTACTTTTTCCATAAAAACAATGCTGGCTCCAATTTACTCTTCATGCCCCCCAATTCCTCAATTACATCCACAACCTTAGCAGCATCTTTCAAACTGTATGCAGGCTTTTTCAATTCCTAAATGCACTCGTTTGGAGGAGTCTCATACACTTTTCTTTTAATCCTATCCCCTTGCAAATAAGCCGTCTTTATATCAATTGAATTACACTGCCACCCTTTTCTCTTGATAACACTCGGACAAAGCCTTAAAACCTCGCCTGAACAAGTTGGAGCTTCCATGACTAAATCATCTTCAAAATCTCTTGCTACCAATCTAGCTTTTTACATATTTCCTTTCCATCTTTGACCTTTTCAGTAATTACCCAATGGAGAAATATCTTCTTTTGGCCTATATCTGCAACTTTCTTAAAAAAAACCCTATTGGCTTTCCAAGTATCTTTTAACTTCACATTCAAAACTTTTTCATTCTCACAATTCCACAGCCACACTTGATCTTCAACTTACCAATAGCAAGATTCCTTATATTATAATAACAATTACTCCATTTCTTACTAGTCGCCTTACCATCCCTACTTAAAATTTTAACATCGCACCCTTTGCCACTCTCTTTATGAGTACACCAGTACCTCTCACCTATCTTTACTTTTGGTTGTTTGATCTGTCTTCCTCTCTTGTCCTCTTCAACTGTTTTTACAAACTTTCATTTTATTTCAAACTTCTTTCAAATTCACTTTCCTTGATGATATTCTTTGTTGTATGTTTGTCATTTTCTTTCTTCTACAGTATGTTCCATGTCATTCTGTGGTACACCTGCCAACCTGGTTGTGTGTACCCTTGCCACATCCCTTATAGTACCACCATGCTTTACTATCACCATTTTTCTATTCCTATCTATATAGCACTTTTGCTGGGCCTTTCTATTGTTTATCCATCCCTTTTGCAAAACACTTCATCTGCTTCAACCAAATCCACATTGTTCCTAGACTTGCCTTTCATTGCCTCTTTTATTTTCTTCAGCTTCCTGTTGTATATGAACCAATCTATTTTTCTTTATTCCCTCAAGATGTTGCAATAACCTCTCTCCTATCCCCAGAACACCCATACTCATTTTTCTTCCTCTGTTGTCCCATTAGGTAACCTTACATTCTTACCAAACACTAATTGATTAGGTGAGTAACCATTCTTGTTCAACAGACCTTTTTGCTGCTATTGACCACATCAAACTAACTTTCTTACTAACTCCTTTCATTTTTCTCATTTAATCTTTTAAACCAACTATCCTTTCACATTGCCCATTCATTACTCCAGGGACTTTCAGCTGCAGTTGCCCACTGAGTCATACTAAACATTTCACATAACACTTTCATCTCTTCTTTCTGGAATTCCAAACCATTGTCACTTAACCTTTCAGGTGCCCCAAATATACTAATCCATTTTTCAAAAAAAAATTCCACAATTTCCCTTTTTTCCTTACTCGTAACCCAGCAATCCTGACAATACCTAGTCTCCAAATTGATTATTACCAAGAACCTATGCCCTTCTAATTTACCCAAATCTAATGCCACACTCTCGTTAAACTCTTTGCCAAAGGAAAACCCACTATAGGTCTAGCAGTTTTCCTATACCTCACACATATCACATCCATCACTGCTCATCACTTTCAATCTAATTCCCATATGTGTGTCTCACCAAATCCCACAATCTTTCCTTACCAGGATGACCGAATTGTAAGTAACTTATGCACAACCTTTTTCCTCATTCTTGAATTTGTTTTTTGTAATGTCATTACAGTATTATTTGACAAATAAATTAATAAATGGGTATAAAATTTACAAATTAAACATAATTTGCTAACAGACATTGTCCAATTCCCACTGTTGAATGAATGTTATTGCCTAATTGGTGAAGCTTGTAAAGGTAAATGATATTGTTGTTGTTAAAGGTTAATTAATCCCTGTAGAATGGCTTAGGATTCTTAGTACAAGTAATTAAGTAATATATTGAAATTTATATATTAAATATATATATAGTATTTGGTAAATTTTCTGTGATTAATGGTAGTTATTCTGCTAGATTAATTATAGAATTTATATATTTTTTATTAGGCATCCTCCCTACAAGTTTGTAGACAATATTATAAGTGCATGTGGGAAAATTTGTATTAGGTTTACTGTGTATATTTCCAGGGTTGGCATGAGTGGGCCCGACCCAAAAAAAACCACCGGGGTTTTTAAAAAACCCCACTTGAAAAAACCCGCTATTCTTGCCAATTGGGTTTTTTCATTAATCATATATAGACAGATAAAAAATAGTAAAACAAAATTAAAATTTTATAAATTATACTTTTTTGCTTAGTGAAATGTTTATAAGCTCATTTTAATTCATTTGTTGAAAGATATATATATATTATATATATATATATATATATATAATTATATATATACTATATATATATAATCTTACCCTATATATATAACTAATATAGTTTATTTACTATATACATATAGTATTATATATATATATATTATATATAATGAATAATAATATATAATGATAGTGAGCTGTGGTCCAAAAGTGGGACCTGCTAGAATTATTTCCGAGATGGTGAGGAGACAAGGGTCTTAAGGTTTGTAATCATTTCCCACAACAAGTACTCACACTAAACTTCATACCTAAAAAATGCCAAGATGACAAGATTTACGCACTCAACAAACACAAACCTGATAATTACTCTCTCGAACACGATATCCCTCCCTCTTATTGCTCCCGTCTCCCCACAGACCCAGTACAAGTACTCGCACAATTCTTAAAAAGTATTACCTTCTAGACAATATTCATTTTGAGTTCTTTGATGTGCCATCTCAGATACAGATACCATGTTTTCATTGTTATGTCTTGCGCCATCGAAAATTCAGATGATCATATCTGTAAGATTCCATACTTTCAACGGTTGTATTAGCACTTGATTTCCTAGATTTGCCAGAATGACAAGCGCTTACAAGATTTTTCCTACCGCCCCCTTCTCTAATTCTTTCAATTCTCACCCTATTCTCTTCTATCAATGTACAATAATTCTACAAATCTTACTTTGATGATGCCGTTAGACATTCAGACCTAGTCCATTCGATTTCCCTAGTGTTTCTTCTGGATCCCAAGTCTTGGATTATGTTAATATGAAGAAATATAATAATATAAACATTATTATTAATATAGAAATATTGCTGAACGTCAGGTCAGTTCTAGAGAGAATAATTTACCCTGGGATGTGAAAAACCCGGGTACTGGGCTTTTTCGAAAAAGTGGGTTTTTGCCAACCCTGTATATTTCTGTATTTGTATTAGACCTGCTGTGTATATTTTGTATTTTTTCTGTATTTCTGCAAGTTTTTTTGCATTCCTTACATTCATGCCCTGCCTGTTTTGGATCAATTGAAAGAATTTTCTCTGCTTTTGGTTTTGTTTGGTCAAAAGTTCGAAATAACTTAGGTCAGAAAAAGCTCACAAAACTGTATCAGACCTATATCACAATATTAAGAAGGTTAGACAACCAGATAGTTGCTAATATGAAATAAAATTGTAAAATGTGATTCATTCACCAACTTATTCAATTCAGTCCAATGTTACAAATTAGTTTTATACTTTATTGCATACTATATAAATTTATAAAATAATGGGAATTCAAAATATATTCTAGTATATTTATTTATAACCAAAGAGGAAACCATTTTTACTTTTTTATTCACTGAAAAGCTTATTTAGCAACTTAAATTATATCTACGTAAATTTAAAGATTAATATCTTGCTCCATATTATTTTTGTACTTGTGTATCTTATTGTTTTTCTTTATCATTTATTTAAATATTTGAAAAAGGCATATCAGTGAAAATCTTGAATAAAATCAACTAGGCTCACTGATAATGAAACATAATAATGATAATGTAACATAATAGTTATTTTTGCATATTAGTAATTTTTAAAAATATCTCAAATTGTTGAAAATAATAGCTTAAAATATATATATATTATATATATATATATAAAATATATATATAACACTATATATATAATATAATATATACCCCTTAAACCTATCATCCATTAATAACTACATCACTCATACTCTCACATCTACTAATATCTATATATATAATATATAAATAATACTACTATATATATATAAACTGTCAAAAAGGTTTTAAGGTTGAAAGTTCAAAAATTTATATTGAATTCAGAGTACCAAGTTCTTGCAATTCTCATTGTAGTAAGAATTAGAGTTGATAGCGAGATATCCGCATCCGCGAGAATTTTTTTGCGGAAATATGTCATTTATGATATGATACTAATGGTTCCTCAACTTTCTGTATGCAATAACTGTTCAGACTCGTTGAACGTAGTCTTATAATATGTTGAGAGGGAGAAATAAAGGAAGCGTTTTCTCCTACACTTAAAACAACAAAGCCCTGAAAGCGCTGCCACGGTGGCTGATAATCGTGTTCCCCTGCGATGGTTACAGGTATTATGTACTCTTCCTTGAACTGTTTGAAGAGCTCTGAAAATTCTTGTTTTTGTCATAACGGGATTCCTCAATTGAACTATGAAGGTGTCTAAATATGCTGATTAAAGTAAGGGACTTTCAAAGATGACAAACACTCATGTTGGAGATAGATAGAAGATAGATTTCAATATTCCGCAAAATTAATTTTTACGCATTTGCAATAACTTTTCTGGATCCTAGATACAAAACCAAATTTCTTGAACTACATGTTTCAGAGAGGGTTAAAATTTATGTAGTATACCTATGTGATGAAATGCTGCTAAAGGCAGAAATTTCACCAGCCAAGTAAAGAAGGAAAATTTAACAGGCAGACACACATTTACTCTTTTAGCGAAACCACTGCTGAATCCATCCACGTTACTTATTGGCTTCTAGCAGCGATGAAGTCTTGTTCAGAGGTGTCAAAAGTCTCACTGATCCAAGAATATCAAAGGCGAAAACTCTTCTAATCAGATAAAGATCCATTAGTTTGATCTCGTGATAATTGTAAAGGTTTTCCACATCTAGCAGAACTCTCAGGGAATACTTAGCATGCCCTCAACAAGTGTAGCTAGTGAGCTTCTTTTCAGCGGTGCAGATCTTAGTTACGAAGAAAAGAAGCAAACTCTTTTGAAAGGGCTCAGAAGCTTTAAATATGAGAATTATTAATTTTCAAGTATATATATATATATATTATATATATAACTAATTTATATAATATATAATATATTATTATATATATATATATATAATATATATTATCTAATACTATATAATATATATATATATATAGTATTAACCTTTTTCTAACCATGGGTGGAGTGCAAGAGAGTTTGGGTCCACGTCATGCAATCTGGTAAATATATATATTTATGCTATATTATATATTCATATATATATATATATATCGTATATTATATATATAATTAAGATAATAAAATAAATCAAGAAAATAATTAAAATTTTTATAATTTAAAATAAAAATTTCGATTATATACTATATACATATTAAATTTTATATATTATATATAGATATGTATCTATATTATATATATATATATAGTTATTATATAATATATATATATATATTATATAATATATTATAATATTTAATCTATGAAGTTACGATTGTGTAATACCTATGTTTTCTTAACTATCTGCTACTGTATCCTCAATCCGCGGATAGTGATTTTTACTATTTGCATCCGTGGATAGTGAAAAATAACTATCCGCTACACCTCTAGTAAGAATGTAGGAAATTATTGTATATAATTTTTTGGGCATATAAATAAAAGTTTAAGTAAAAAATTAATAATGAAGTATTCCTCCAGAACATTAATAAAATAGTAAATTTGGGCACTTAAATTTCTTATTACATTTTGTTCATAGGTTAACGTAGAATTTACATTTTAAATATATTAAAAGTAAAGCAGAGAAGTCATGTTACTCTTAAAATTTTTGAAAAATAGGGATTTGGGAGCAGTTATAAGAATTTTTATTCTCTTAAAATTTTTGAAAAATAGGGATTTGGGAGCAGTTATAAGAATTTTATTCTATTTCTATAAAAGCATTGCTGATCTCTGGATAAATTTTTACCTCCTCATTTCAATGCACAGTCCTTGGTCATTGATAATTTCTGTGAATTAGAGTAGCTGTTCGAGTTATAGTTGAATTCACTTTTTAGGAGATAAATCTCAAAAAATGCAATTAACAATGAAAGAAAATATCTGGGCTCAAATATATACCTATGAAAGTGTCAATGTATGATCATTTAAGATTTTTATTAAGTAGGTCTGATTTTTCTTACAATGTCCAATGATTTAACCTTGTATAGGTTGATTGATAAATTTTCAGGAAGACTTCCCAACCTTTTGTTTCAGATAGATTTTGCTATATTGCCTTTTAATTTATAATTACAACTTCAATAATGTTTTTGATTACAGTTCAAATAACATTCAAAAAGTATTACATAATTCTTCCAATGTTTTTGGAAAAAAAATTTCTAGTGTACAGATGGTTTTCATAAGGAAGGATTCATCACATCTCTGGATAAACTTTTACCTCCTCATTTCAATGCACAGTCCTTGGTAACTGATAATTTCTGTGAATTAGAATAGCTGTTCGAGTTCTAGTAGAACTCACTTTTTAGGAGATAAATCTCATGCCATTAACAATGAAAGAAAATATCTGGGCTCAAATATATATGAAAGTGTCAATGTATAATCATCTAATTCATGAAATTGCTAGTACTGTTATTTGTCATAGCTATATGCATTGTTGGAACTTACAGTATTATATTTACATCGTAGCTATATTCAATGTACAGTTCTTTTACATTTGAATAAAAACTTGAATGCTATTTTTAGACTTAATTGCAATAGAAAATGGTTTATTAACTCTTATTTGATATGACACACACGTTAATTACGGAGTTAAGAGAGAGACCAATAAATTTCATGGATTCCAGTACATATATATAAATAGGTGAAGTAGATGCTGAAGCAATGGATTCTTGTGATATGTTATACCTGTTATGTTGATATACTCTAAGACTGAATTTAGTATTATTAAAAGAAATGATATGTATTGTAATACCTGTTACGTTGAAATACTCCTAAGACTGAATTTAATATTTTATTAAAAAATATCATAGCAAGACTATTTGTCACAAGCATGTTTGGGCATAGTAGAAAAAAAAATTTGTATATGCTAGACTTTTGATTATCTTTAATTTGCAGTGATTCATTGTGGATTTTTTTTTTTTTTTTTTTTAGAAAAGAAAAAAATTTGGTCCATTTATGATTATTTGTAATTTGTTTGTTGTGATTTTGTTTTTTGGATAATTTGATTATGGGTGGAATGCATACATGTCATATCCAGTCATGGCTTAGATGGGGAGAGCGTTGTGAGAGGTGAACAGTGTTTGTGGATCCACCACTCACACTTGTCGCTGTTAAGGAGAGTATGGGAATGGAGGGCAATGGATAGAAGGGAGTCCCAGGGGTAACTTTTGGGGATTATTCTGGCTGCCTCAAAAAAGCAGGAAATGAATTAAAATATTTCCCAATAGTACCAATAATATAATAAAAAATAAATAAAACAAACTAATAGAGTTGTCTTCCAAATTGGATGGACATTGCGTAACTGAAGTCTAACTAGTTCAGGATAGAGGTAAAGCTAAGCTTTCCTCTATCGAAGGGCAGTGGAAGGACCAGTCCATTTGGTCTGTTGCCTCCGTTCGATTGAATTTAAAGGTAATCAGAAATACCCTAGTCAAATCTTGAAACAAAGATGTAGGGAAAAGGTGATCTCAAAAATGGGGGGGATGAATGAAAGAGAGTGAATTACAAAGTTTATTTGGTAAAGGATTTTATGTACAGAAAACTGGAGATTGTGAGTTCTCACAATGGAGTAGATTCAATCTACAGTTTATACTTTGTTTAAAAACTGAATCTTAGAAATCAAGGATCTGGTTCTATGGGAAAAGGAAATCTTGTTCAGCAATGAATAGAATTATACTGAGCAAGGTGAGTTATATTCTGTGTGAAGAGATATAGATGCAACAATATCACTTTACTGTGGGAATATTACTCTTCTGATGATCTGAATACAAGTTGTCAGTAGTGATGGGAATCTTGAGAGATGTATATCTCAAATGAAACTATGTTGATGACAATAACTGAGTAGGACTGACCAGATATGTACATCAAGCATACAGGCCTAAAGATGACAATTGTCCCGGGGAAAGCACCTGTAAAAATAGAATGAGATAACATTCTTTCTGAAAGTATGAATATGAGGTGCTATTGGGTAAATATAAGTATAAAGGTAAAAAGATATTAGCCTTGGTGAAAGAATCATTGGCTATGGGTGAATCAATTTCTACTCCTCGAAACCGCTACTGACCATGCTAATCTGGAAATGGGGGACAAAAATCATTTCCCAATGTTTTATATGTATAGATTTCAATATGGTAAAACAATTATGGGGACATTAATCATAACATATCAATTTGAGTACCACCTACTTCAGGAGATAGCATAAGTTGATCTGGATAAATTCCTGATTAAGGTCCTGAAACAATATAAATCGAAAAGCCTGTAACTTTTATTAATTATTTTTTTTAAAGAATTTGAAAGACAAAAATATTCAAAGAAATGTGAAGTAGCTAAACATATCAAAAATATCAAAGAAATTAAGTATAAATACATATAAAAAATGAGTTTAAATTTAAATACATTTAATTTATAAAAAGGCATCAAACAATGGTGATGATGAATAGCAGGGTGGCCATGTACTGTATTAAAAACAGGGATGACTCATAATAATGTTGGTGGGATGTACCGCCTGTTATATCGCAGTGGATTGAATTTTTGCTCATGATCTTGCTGCAGATGGGGCATAACCCGATTCCAGGTCCCGGGTATCTTGGTCTGGCTTATAGAACTGAGGCATGTGCTAGGAGTATGCCCCAGGATTTAGAAAAGTAAAGGTAAAGGTGATTAAAGTTTTTTTGGTTTGCCATCCTCTGCTGGCTCCTATCCATCTTTGAAATGCTTAAACCACTCGAATGCTCACCAAAAGACTCCTTTAGGATTCAGTTGGTTTCATCTGCAGTTTTATTGATCTTGAAACAATTTAAAGCAGATTCTTTACTTCCTAACATCAGCTATTTCTAAATTAACAAACACAAGAACAGTGTAAATAAAATGGTAGAAACTTAGAAACACATGTACTTTTCATGCCAGTTGGCAGATTAAAAGCCCAGACACCTAGCAGTGGAAGATCAAACTACGGTAATATTAGTTTGGGTGGTATTTTCAAATTCTCATATTTTTTAGAACATCATTATATATATATATATATATATATATATATATATATATATATATATATATATATATATATATATATATTATATATAATATATATATATATATATTATATATATATATATATTATATATATATATATATATATATATATATATATATATATATATAAAATCGCTAAAGTTCATCGAGCTTAAACTAAACAACAAAAATGGAATTTAAATACTCTACATAACTTTTGAATTTGGAGTGTAAAACTTATCCACTTAAGGTAAACAGTACAATACTATAAAACGTATTTAACTGTTAACATTCAATTAATAAACTGTTTGAATGTAGTTTTTTCAGTAATTTTTTTGTTCTAAACATTTAAAATATTTTTAGGAACTGAATTTCTTCCAATATATACATCAGAATTAATATTTATACATATAATTTACATTGGTTTCCACTGTAATATATATATATATGATATATTATATATAATAATATATATATAATTTTATATATAGTATATATATATTATATATAATATAATCATATAATAACTATATATATATTATATATATATATATAGATATATATATTCAGTGATGGGCGAATCCGAATCGCATCGTCATCGGCAAAAATCGGCATAATTTTTTTTTTCATCGTCACGTCAAATCGTCATCGCGCAATTTCTGCGATTATTTTGCGATTAATGTTGAACATCAATATTAAGGAATTTTGGATCATATTAAAACTCAATAATATATTAATATATATATATATATAATATATATATAATTTATACTATATATATATAAATATATATATAATTATATATATTATATATAATATACTATATATTTATTATATATATATATACCATTTTGATTAAGGGTATGTATGACATTCCAGGTGCCTTAATGGTTCGTTGTTCTGTTCTGCGTTCATATCCACAATCATTCTCAGACATTCTTAGAGAACACCTATCGTTCTTATCCAACAACTATTACCTCACACCACTACTTATATCCACAGCCCTTATAGAACAACTTTACGACATTCCTATCCCTTGATTCCTATGTGTGGGGTAAAAAATTGTCGAGCATCGTATGTCTGCGTGCGAGAAGGCACTAAAGTGATGTGGATGAGTTTGGGTGTGCTTGCACTACCACTTATATTTATGCCACGAGAATGTTCATCTGCGCCTCAGAGAGGTCGTGATCGCGTCATCGGCGTCCTATCTTCGGCGAAAATGTATGAATCGTATGGATACATGAATGTCAGAGGAAATAAATGTTGAAGGAGAGAGGTGATGGATGTGTGTTTGTAGAAAGGGCAAATTTGATTTCTAGCTGTGACTGAAACAAAGGAAAGAAAACGGTGAAAAAGGAGTGGTGTGGTGTGGTAAATGTGTTCGTGTTGGTGTGGAAAAGGACATGAGCGGGGGGGATAGAAAGATTTGCAAATTCTGATGAGTGAATTGCTGGTAGAGAGCTATGGTAGATCTTGTGTGTGTGAGTGCTAGAATTTGAATAGGTAAAAGTAATGTGTGGTTGCGACATATGGTCCATTGAGGGTAATTTTGAAGAGTGCTATTTTCTGGGATTATCTGAATGATGTTTTGGATGGGGGGAAGAGGAGATTTAGTTCATTTGCCACATCTGCCCACCTAAGGATTTTTTTTACAGTTGTCACCACCCTCACAGTAGAGCCCTATTCAAGGAGGGGGTTGTAGTAAAAGCTCAAAAGTTCACCCTCTAGCTCAAATTGACGCAGATGAGCACAGACACGTGGGCTTAAAGTGAGGAAGATTAAGATTCAAGCAAGGAAATACAAGTGGAAAAGAATTCCACAGAACAGAGGGTCAGGAGGAAAGGGCGATGCTCCACATCGACCCCAGATACAGTGACCAATGATCACACAAATATTCAACAACCGACAGATCACTCCATCAATGCTTCAAGCATGCGTCAGATTGCGCTTTGGTCACGCAGTAAGCAGTCAAGTCGAGCACTTGCTTGAGTGCCTATAGAATAGAGATATAGCACCAACAAGAACAGTTTAATAAGCCTTTTGGCTTTGACTCGACCCTATCCAAATAGCCGGGTGAAGCCAGAGCCCCCCCCCCCCCCCCAGTATATGAGAACAGTATCCATACAAGGGCGGGATGAGACCTTGTATAGCTGGATATAACTGAGAAGTGAAAAAAAAGTCTCGCAGTTTAAAACAGAACTCCCAGTTTTCTTTGAGGCTGCTCAGCAGCCAGTGTGACATGAGGTTTCCAAGACAATTTTTTTTGTTTATTGTTAAGGCAAGGATGTTTATATTGTAACAGGAGAGACAAGATAACCGTCGAAAGAGATTAGGAAAAGTTAGCTGAGATTTATAGAAGAGATTTTAAGAAGTTTGGGTTTTTTAAAGAATTAATTTCACAAGGGAGACGACCGCCATCCGGAAATTCTAGTCCAGATAAAAATATGGAAAGATTTAAGAAAGAGGCCAAATTCTAGAGTAAAAGAGGAAGCAGGCTGGATTGAGTCGAAGAATGCAGGGTTGAATCATCGTAAATGAGTGGATAGAGTACATGTGCAGGTGAGAAGATATTAATGAAAAGAGAATAAAGATAGGAGATAAAACAGAACCTGAGGACACACTATTGACAGAAAAAGAAGAAGAAGTCGCCATCAACAACAGCCGATATAAAAAAAAAAAAACTAAGCTAAACATAATTAAAGCAAAGAGAAAGAGGAACCCAAAGAGGGGAGCTTGGAGAGCAGTGGGAACGCGTGCATACTCGGGTTCAAATGCTTTGGGATATGTCAGCGCCACCAACGCAAGTCTCCCCGTAGTTCCTGAATGGCGGAAAACCATTAATACGTTAAAAGGAAAGTATATCGCCAGAAAACCTCGAGCGCCGAAAGCCAAGTAGTATTCGAAAGAAGGGAATGAAGTTTCCAGATATCTAAGAGTGATGAGGTTTGATGAAGGTTTAAAGATCCTTTAGATAGAATACAAAGTGAGAGCTATATCGCGATAGTTAGAGGGATCAGAGCGCTTCCTTTTTTTCTGATATAGTAAGACATGTGCGAGCTCCAACACTGAGGGAAAGTGCTAGTATTGAGACAGAAAGAGAATATAGTTGACGAGGGGCGGGGATAGCACGGAAGCACACTCTCTCAAAACTGGGGAGGAGTGCCATCTTGGCCACTTGTCTTCCTGACGTTCATAGATTTTTCAGGGCCTGATGCAAACCCGATCAAATGTAACACAGGCAAAGACATAGGACACCTGAAGGAGAAGAGGAGAAGAGATATGCCAGAATCGTCTAGGGGTGAGTTAGAGGAAAATAGGGAGGCCGAAGAGCATTGGGGCCTTTTCATTTGGAGAATTAACCACAGAACCATACAGAGGAAAGGGAGATTTCTACAGAAGGTTGCTAGATGATCTTTTGGGCAAAGGCCCAGAAAGATTTGTCAGTGAGAGAAACCCAGGAAGTTAGCGCACTTTCGTTTGATGAAGCCCCGCTTTGCTCGTCGAGAAGTATCCCCTGCAAACGATTTCTAGCTGAATGATAGGAGTGAGAATAAGTGATTGAGAAATGACATAAGTAGAACGAGAATTTTTCACACCCGATCACGGACTATACTGTCTCTAGTGCCATCACTGAAAGGCATAGATCTTACCAAAGCACGATTGAACATGTTTAATGAGGAGAGAAGAGTTTGTTGAAGAAGGAATCTGTGACTTTGCTAGTCCATCAACAGTTGTAAGCTTTCCTCCTTATCTTAATATATTATACATCCCATTATTCCTAACCTGAGGTAGCTTAATTTTGCTATCATCTGCAACTTGCAACCCTTACATTAAGTCGTGGTTCTAATATTTTATACATTATGGAAGAAGAGCAACTTGACTAAGAAATCGTTACGGACACAAACATGTCGCTGGCTTTCCATGATAATATTTTTCTATTCATTAATTATTATTTGTATTATATATTATTATTATTATTATTATTAATTATTATTATTCATATTATTATAAAATCTTATTATTTATAAATTATTATTAAAATATATTATTATAATATATTATTATAAATATTATTATTATTTTTATTATTTATTATATATTCATTATTAATTATTATTATATGTATTATTATTATTATTAAGAGACTTACAGTATCAAAAATTTTTTATCTCAAATAATTTCGGAGGGTTGAAGCCCTGATCCTCCCGTTACCTTGAATATAATATATATATATACTATATATACTATAAAATTTATTAATATATATAATATATATATATATAATATATAAATAATATATATATATATATATATACTATTATATGATATATATATATATATATTATTACTTAGAGAGAGAGAGAGAGAGAATTTTTTTTTAATATATTTTTTAAATATCGTCATTCGCCATTCGTCAAATTTACCTATAACGTCATTCGTCATGGCAAAAATTCATAATCGTCCCATCACCTAAGTATATATATATCTAATATATTATATTACTATACTATATATAATATATTATATATATATAGTATATAAATATATATATATATATATACATATATATATATATAGTAAATATAATAGTATATATATATAATTTGTATTTGGAATTAGTTTTACTTTTATAAATTCTTAAGTATCTTTTGCTTAATTAAATATTTCTTATTGAGCATAGTAAAGTGACCACAATTTAAGATACTTTTTAGCAATATATATATATATATATATATAGTATAATTAATATATATATATATATATATTATATAATATATATTTATATAATATATATATTATAATATATATATATGTATATACATATATTACTATAATATAATATATATTATATATATATATATATATATAATATATATTTATTATATATATATATATATATATATATATATATATATATATATATATATATATATATATATATATATATAATTAAAAAATTGATTGTGTTGATTTATAAGTAAAAAACTGAAATTTTATTGGTTTATTAACAGAAGATAAATTTAAAAGTTTATTGAACTTTGTAAAAAGTTTTTTAAACTTAAAAATGACCGATTTCATAAAAAATGCACACTATTAAATGAGAAATATTTTCCTCTTATTACTCCAGTTTTTCCAAAAATTCAGGCATTGAGCAATATATGTATCGTTCAGAATGGCTCGGCACTCTTTGCATTTTGGAGGCAATTACAATTTTGAAAAGTTCTTGTCCAGCCTTATTGCTTTTGTTTGGAACATAAATTGCAATCCAGTTTATTATCTGATTTTTGTGAGAGCCTTCATTTAGTTAATTGCCTAGCTTTATATAATATATATATATAATATTATATATATTTTAATATATAATATAGATATAATATATAATATATATATATATATATATGATAGTATATATATATATATATATATATATATATATATATATATATATATAAACTTCTATCCCATGGATTGGGGAGTTTATTACCTACTACAGTAGGTTTTGAGGGGAAATTAAATTGTGTGGGATTTCCTAATCAATTGGATTATAGTGCACAGATTATCTAGGCTTGATAAGAAGGGTTGTTATTGTTGTAGAAGAGAGGATTGGTGAAGTTTCCGATGATTTTTTTTGATTTTTTCCAAATCTAATCATAAGCAGATATTTTATGTGCCATCCAGAAATGTGTTGTGTATATTGAAGTAATAAGTGATAATTTTGTATTTTCCTTGTAGTAAGGTAGATTTTGAAATTTACTAAAATTGTAAAATACTTTTGAAAAACAAGACCATTTTTTAGAAGTCTTAAAACTTGATTTTGTTGTGTAGTGGTATTCCAAAATAACTTTGTCACCGCGATACCTATATACTTTTTTAAAAGTGTACGGCATAAATTGCATCTATAGTAGCCTAATCTATCTATGTAAATGTTGAATTTTTGCCATCTAGAGCTTTTAATACATTTTAAATAGTGAAAGGGCGACCATTGATTAAGTGATCACAGTAGGAAGTCTTTTCACAAATTATTTGTTTTTCCCTTATGATATATGGAGTTGATCACCAAAAAGAAAGTTTAGTAATTAGTTAGTCCCATTTGGAAGAATATATTTACTTATGAAATATGACAACGTAAGTTATTCCATGTCAAATCAATAGTTTTGGCAATTAGAGAAAATGTAATTTATATATAAGAAATATTGGTATTACCAACTAACCCCAAAAATTTCTAGTAATATTTGCCAGATGGATACGCTGAAGGTAGTTGCAAACTTAAAGATAACTATTTTTGTTCCAAGATTAAATGCTTTGTGACATGTTCAATAATATTTGTTTCACATGCCGGTAGAGTGTAAGTCCAACCAGTTGGAGTGTATGGATTCACTTTGCATATTACATTAGTACAAGGAATCCAGAGAACATAAAGTGGTGAAGGGAATGAAAAAGAATGAGGTCCTGTTGAATGGATAAATGTAACTTTCACTTCATTTTCATCATTTTTTCAAAGAACAGCTTGACTACCATTTGTCATTGTATATACAACAGACATATCTAATTCATTAAAGTTTAATTTTTCACTTTGATGGGTAACTGGATAGCTAGTTGTTAATGGAGCAAATTAAAATGACTGCATAAACTTGTTCACACTCTGAGGGAATGAAATAATATAGTTTTTGAGTTCTTGGAATTTTCTTAACCTGATTGAAGCAATGTGCCAGCTGTTGTTCATTTTCTATTTACTATGCATAGTAGATTACCTGTAATGTATGTGAAAGTCATAGTTTTGGAAAGGTTATGTTTTGCCCATTCATAGAGTTGTAAAGGTGTTATGATCAGATTTTTGTAGATTCGTCTTTGCGGCCTCCTTTAACAGTGTCCTTTTAATATCACATGACCATTTACCATGCGCTGTAGCTGTGAAATGCCATTCTGTTTTACCCCTCGCGCGTACGGTGTGGGCAAATTTTGCCCACACTTTTTTTTTTTTGAAAATTTTCAAAATATTTTTTTTTCAACATTTTTTTCTCATACCTTCCCATGTTGGCATTCAAGGGAAAATCCGAAGTTTATTTAGTTTGTGTCACAACCAAAAATATGTAAAACTAATCGGAAGTTTCGGGATATACTAGAATGTGGGCAAAATTTGCCCACACCGTACCGCGGGGTAGGACCTTTAAAAATTTGTTTAAAAAAAATAATAAATAATAAACATAAGTAACCTAAAGTATGCTTTTTAGCCTACACATCTTAGGAATATTATCCTATCAAATTTTGAAGAGTATGTCGCCTTTCCGCTTTATAGTTGCTTTCTGTTGACAGAGGCCAGTCTTCCAATGATTCTGTCAAATGGGAATTCGGACGACCAAGAACTATAACACCGCGTCGCGGCATTTTTTCAAATAATAATAAAATAATAAAATCAACATTTAAGTAACAAAGAACTGGCTACATCACTGCACAAAGGCATCAACATTATCTATATGAACTTCAGTTGTCAAATTTAGGAGAAATTCATCGTACAAATATAGTGGGTGACAAGATTTGCCGAACCGTATGTGCGGCGTATTTGGCAAAACGGATCGCGTAATGCGCGAGTGGTTATTGTCCAAAATCAATTCTGTGATCGAAAAGGTTCACAAAGTTTTTTATACTACTGAGTGGCTGAGCCATCTGAAAAATAAAATACTTGTTTCTTAGGTCTGATAAATTTCAACTTTTGATAGTGGTAGATGTGAGATGTTTTTCGCGTGTTAGCAATTTCCTGATTTAAAGTAATGCAAGCGATGGGGCCAACCTTAGTGTTGATCTGATGCTGCGCTGAAGAGGGTCTGCGTCGGGTTTGGTGTGTTCACGGCGTGCCCAGGATTGGTCAGGTGCATCTGCTGTTCGGCTGGCGCGGCTTTGCGATGTTGCCGTCTTCTGCGTGTAGTGCCGTAGTTTTGTGTTTATGATGGGGCCTCGGTCCTGGCTGCAGTTGGACTGCTTTAGCGCTTGTCATCTGGGCAAATTTGGTTCTCGTGTACGGATTGTATGTGTGTGTGTTTGGGGGATGTTTCTTTTGGTGGTAATCTTTCATTCTTGTCAGCTTGACTAGGATCCTTTCTGCAGACTATCACAGATTTTAGCGTTTTTAGGCATTCCTCATATCAACGTACACCAATTGCATTATAGGTCTTATCCTGTTTCTCTGAGAGTGATATGGCTTTTTAAATGGTTTATACAATCCAAGGTAGTTATTTTCACTGGGGTTCATGATACAAGTGATTAATTATTAATGGTAATTAATATATATTAAAAATAATTGGTATATTTAGTGATCTAAAAACTAATCAATTAAAACCAGGTTGGTTAAGAAGAATCAGAAAATTCAAGTGGGTTCCTACTTAAATTTCGGATTCATGATAAAAATGATGCAGGTCAAATGGTAGACTAAAAAATGATTAACCTTGTGAATGTTCTTACATGCAGAAATGTTCTGTAACCTGCAAAAATATTTTGTAACAGGCACAAACCTGTTCAAAACTTATCAGAGGTTCTAAAATGAAATAGGAGGGGGTGAGAGGGAACAATTGGTGTATTTTTAA
>JABUQX010051356.1:0-45000 GCA_015478945.1 Trachelipus rathkii
AAGTTCAGAAAATCCCCGCCTAGAGCTTCAGGGGACCGCGACGGACCCCTCACATATGGCATATCGTCAAGTATAGTGTTCATCCCCTGGCCCAGGTGGGCCACAACCATAACCCCTTACAAAACCCCTCCAGTCACTCCTATATGCCACCTTTATTCTCGCCTCTGCCAAACTTCACACCTCTTTCCTTCAGACATTTTCGTTCACTGACTCAATCCACTTTTATCTTTGGTTCTCCCAGCCGTCGATTCCCAAATACTCCACCACTATACAATCCGCTGTAACCAACCGACTGTTCATTCATCCTTTCCATATGACCAAACCATCTCAACGTACTTTTCATTTATTTCTTTTCATTTACCCCTTTCTTCACAACACAACCATACAATTCTTTAATACGTTCATTCCTAATTTTATCAATTCTTTTCACACCTAACACACCCCTAGATTGTCCATTGAACACGTTGAACTTTAGACCTATACCTCTTTTCCAGACCATAGTCTCAACTACTATACATTAACACAGGTCAAAAAATACCCTCATGTGAGACGCGCACTCAAGACTTAGTCCTTTTACGGTCCACCAACGAGTTTTAATTGCACAGCCACCATTCTGGCATTCACAACTTTCACTACTACACTCTGCATCATCCGTTCCCTTTTCATCCAACATATATCCTAAAATATTTTAAACTCAAAACTTGTTCCAGCTTCCTCACCATCCAACATAACTTCAACAGCGACCGTCCTCACTTACAACCATAACCTTACTATTATCTACGTTTACTTTCAAACCCCTCTTTTTACACACCCTGCCAAATCTCTCTACCAATTCCTCTTTAAACTCTCTTCAAGATTCTCACACAAACCAAATTTCATCCGCATATTAATAGGGTAGGGCACCTCCACTCACCTCCATTTCTCCATCATTCTAACACCATTTCCTTGCATCCCCCACCTAATTCTTCATAACCCCATCCATATACAAATTGAATTAAAAAGCCAAGGGGACATAATACATCCCTTCCTCTATTAATATTAAACCAATCACATTTGAAACACCATTTATTCTAACACACGCTTCACTATCGTCATACATACTTTTGATTCCATTCAGAAGCCTACCACCAACACCATACATTACTAAAACCTACCATACTGCTTCCCTATTAACCCCATCATACATCTGTTGCAAATCCATAAAACCTAAATACAATTTATTTTTCTTCTCCCTAATTTTCTCAGTCATTTGTTTCAATGTAAAGATTTGATCCACACACCCTCTACCACTCCTAAACGTACCCACCTTGTTCTTCACCAATCAGTCCTTCAGTCACTCAACGCACTCTTTCGACTAAAATACCAGCATATATCTTCCCTACAACACTCAATAAACTAATTCCCCTATAATTCCTACAGTTCCTCTTATCTTCCTTACCCTTATATAAGGGTACTATTACTGCTCTCCTCCAATCCCTCGGAACTATACCCCCATAAACGCTTTATTACACAACTCCAAATCCAATCAATCACCATCTCACCTCCGTTCTTGAACATTTCACTAGTAATTTCATCTATACCTGCAGATTTACCATTCTTCAACTTTCTCACTCTACCCATTACCTCCTCCTTGCTAATGACCTCATCCCTAAAATACCTATTCCTTTTGACACCATCAAACCCACACACATTCACTATTACCTCTTCATTACTGTTAATATTATACAGATTCTTGAAGTGTTCTTTCCCCACTCCCCTCACATCCATTTCATTCTAAGCAGGTTCCCCTTATTCTCATTCTTAACCTTTCTTGCTTCCTTCCAGAAGAGCTTCCTATTCCTTTCCTTCCTCCTCCTTCAAACCGTCCAATTACCTCTTTTCCCTTCCGGTGTGCAACTTTTAGTATTCCTTTTTTCCTCCTTATAGTACTTCCAAACATCTTTCTTTTGAAACTTCAATCATATATATATATATATATATATATATATATATAATATATATATATATATTATATATATATATATATATATATATATATATATATTATATATATATATATATATATATTTTAATATATATACTATTATAATATATAATATATATCAATTCCTGAACATACTTGACCTATGTTTCACCACTAGTCCCTCTCTAAATACACCCCTTCGCTCCTATTGGTAAATATGACCACCAATCTTATATCTTCTAAAATTTTAATACTCCCTTTCCAACAGCTCCTTCCTGCCCTATGCGTTTTTTTTTCTGCCTTCAATTCGGGCTGATTGGGGCTTGCTCACGCTAACGCTCTATAATTGGATGGAGCTGCTTTAACTCTGGTGACGCTTGGGCTTCTGCCGATAAAGTAGAGAGCGTAATCGTTGACGGGATTGAGCAGGTTCATTCTTTCTTCGACTAAATCTTCTTCTCCTCAAAACCCATGGTTCGAAAGTGCTTGTTCTCTTACCATTCAGGCATAGGAGACAGCTCGTATCGGGCAGTTGGAAAAATTCTCTCGTCTCCTATCACTCTCGTAATTTTTCATTCAGTAGAAAATCGGTTGCAGGGGATACTCTTCGGACGAAGCAAGAGCGTTTCATCAACACGAATAGTGCGACTAAACCTCCTTAGTTCTCTACTGACAAATCTTCTGGCATCTGCCAAAACATCTCTAACAACTTCTGTAAAATCTGCCTTTTCTCCTCTTATTCGATCTGATTACTCTGTTGCTACCTCTCCAACTGAAAAGGCCAATCTCTTCGGCCGCCTATTTTCTCTAAATCAACCTGGACGATTCTCTCATCCCCCTCCTTCTCCTCTCAGGTGTCCCTATGGTTTTGCCTGTGATTACATTTGATCGGGTCCATGAGCTCTAAGATCTATGAACGTCTCGGAAGAGCAGGTTGGCCCGGAATTGGCATATCCCTCCGAGTTTTGAGGAATGTTGCTTACGTGCTGCACTACGCCCTCGTTTTCAACTATATTCTCTATGTTTCTATACTAATACTTTCCCTCAAGTATTGGCAAGGACGCACATCGTCCACAACCTATTCCGAAAAAGGAAGCGGCTCTGATCCTTCTAACTATCGGCCCTATAGCTCTCACATTGTATTCGATCTAGGATCTTTGAAACCTTCTCAACTCACTTTCTTAGCACATCTGAATCTCATTCTCTTCTTTCGATCGCAGTACGGTGTTCAGCGTTCAAGGTTTCTTACTAGCGAATACTCTTCCTATTTATCAATTTATGGTTTTCCAGCTCTTAGAAACTACGGGAAGACTTGGTGTGTGATGGCGCTTGACATATCTCAAAGCATTTGACCGGGTATGGCACGGCATCATTGCTCTCCAAGTTTGCCTCCTTTGGTTCCTCCTCTCTTTGCTTACTTATGTCAACTTTATTAAGGCGCTCAATATCGGTGGTGGTGATGGAGCGACTTCTTCTTCTTTTTCTGTCAATAGTGGTGTGTTTTCAGGGTTTGGTCTTATCTCTTACTTATATTCATACTTTTACTAATGATCTTCTCACCTGCAAATCTAACTTTATCCACTCATTTGCCGATGACTCGACCTTCATTCGCTTCAGCTCATTTCATTCTGCTCCCTCTTTTACTTCTAGAATTGCCTCTTCGTCTTAATCTGCCGATTCTATTCTCGCAGATCTGGATAGAATTTCCGAATTGGGTCGTCTCTCAACTCTGTGAAATTCAATTCTAAAAAACCCAACTTCTAAAATCTCCCTTTCTAAAACACTTCCCAACTTTTCCTTATCTCTTCGACGGTTCTCTCGCTCTCCCCTGTTGACAATAAAACATCCTTGCCTTAACATAAAACAAAAAAATGTCTTGGAAAACCTCCACATCACAACAGTTGCTAAGGCGGCCTCAAAGAACTGTGAGGAGTTCTGTTTAGACTGCGAGACTTTTTCCTCTTCTCAATTTTTACTCCAGCTATACAAGGGTCTTATCCGCCTTTGTATGGAGTTAACTGTTCTGCATACTTTGGGGGGGCTCTGGTTTACAACCGGCTTTTGGTCAGGGTCGAATCAAAGGCCAAAAAGGCTTATAAACTGTCCTGAATTTCCAGTTCACTTGACCTTCTATTTTTTCGCGGCGCGATGTTGGTACTTATCTCTTTTTCTATAGTTACCGCAGCGGCAGGTGTTCGAAGGAACTTACCACTCGCGTACCACCACCTTTACGACGCCCTCGTAGCACAAGGGGTGCTGTGTCTGCGCACGAGTTTTGTGTAGATATTGGTAATTCCAGGCTAGTTCGCTGCCGGGCTTCCTATTTTCCTGCCACCTCTGTTTTGTGTGAAACTCCCTTCCATCTTCTGTGTTTCCTGCTGAATATAATTCTCTCTCACTCTTTTTTTTTAAAGCTGCGTCTGTGCTCATCTGCGTCATTTGCGCTAGTGGATGATATTTTGGCAGTGTAACACCCCCTCCATGAATAGGGCTCTGCCCGGTGGTATGATGGTGACAACTGAAAAATATAATATATATAGTTATATATATAATAAATATTATATATAATATATATATATATATAACTATATATATATATATATATATATAATATATATTAATATATATATATAATTATATATATATATATATATATAATTATATATATATAATTAGTGATGAGCGAAGCTGAATTTTGCATAACCGCGGTTTGCGGGTTTTTTTTTTGCGGTTTCTAAAATATATTCGAATCCTCGGTTACGCGATTTTGCAGTTCTAAATATTCAACAACTTGTGCGTTGGCGGTTGGCAATAAAAACTTTTATGTTATAAGCTGTGTAAAAAGATTATGTGGAGTGGAAAGATTTAGGATCTGAGGTTTTGAGTAATTGAAAACAAACCTTGTTCTCAAGCCCCAAAGAAATTCGAGGAAAGATCATATGCTAGTTGATCAAGGGTGCCCTCTAGCGGGAGCTAATTGTTGTTGAAAAGGACCTCTATCAAAATGAGGAGAGTAATGACTAGAGTAACATCGTCGGGCATATAGAGTTGGATATTGATGAATCCAGCCAATAGAGGATTGTCTTTATGAAAGTAGAAGGAGTTGGGAATAAAAAAGAACTATGAAGAAAACCACTATTTATAGATTTAAGGGATAAACGGTAGCATTCACCAAAATACTGAAGAAAAGATACCAAGAACCAGAAAGACTAGAAAGAAGAGATCACCGGTAGAGCGCTTCTTACGAAAAGCAGCATTAGCGAGCAGAGAAAAGATTAGAAGAATGAGATTGTTTGTCAATCTTCCTAGGCTTAGGATTAGTTCATATAAACTTAGAAATAACAGAAAGTTAGAGAGATTGGCGATAGTTAGAGGTTCTGGATATGCGTTCCTTTTCGTTATCAGGAGCAACCTTTTCAGTAAGAAAAAAAGGAGCCCAAAGTAGAAAGACAGAGACGGAAAATTTAACTAGGCAGATGCAAGCTTGAAGGCGCAAGATCCAATTTAGGCTCGGGCGGAGCCCCATTTTCAGCCCCACCTAAAATGAACATAAAATTTCGGTTACAGCCGATTTTGCCTATATAAACACCAAAATGTAGCTTATTTTTTTCCCTCTAAAACGTTGTTTTTCGGTGTTTTTCTGTATCTGTAGTAATTCTTTCAAAATTCAAATTTTTCAACGATGTTTTTGACATCTTCGTATCAACTCCAGAATATTTCCGAATTTAGCATATAGTTATTACCTAAAATAGCTTTCAGATTTGCTTAACGATCAATTGAGTTTGTGCTCGGCGTTATTCAATTTCTTATACTCCAACTTTTTTTTTATTTAGAAAATGAAAGATTAGCGATTAATTATCTTTTCTGATTCGCGAGCGAATGTGGAATGAAATTTTCAGGGCATTCGTAGTCGAGCAAGATGCATCTTTTTTACTTAAATAATATTTTTTTATACTCAAAAGAAATTTTTTTTTAAATTTTCGATTTTTTTTTTTTTTTTTTTATGTGAAAATTGTTCCAAGAACAGAAGTAATGCAAAACTAATTATAATGACGATATATCAATCTATAATTTAGCACCTTCTCCGACTACATAAGCACCTGAAAATTTCATCCACTTTGCTAAACAGAAAAAAAATATTTAATTTCCAATATTTCATTTCAAAATCAAAAAAAAGTGCAGTTGCGAAAAAATTGCACAACGCTGAGCACAAAAACTCAAAAAATCGAAAAAATACTTTTGTACTATTTTAGGTAATGGACCTATCTATGCATATATCAAGTTTGAAGTCATTTCAGAAAAAAATCTGGAAGTTGAAGCTAAAAAATGTCAAACATGGGTTTTAAAAATTGAAAAATTTTTATAGAATGACTACAAGCACAGAAAAACACACACGCGAAAACAACGTTTTAGAGGGCCAAAAAAAAGACAAAATTATTAACACAATATTTTCCGAATAGGCTTGAAAAAATTTGGCGTATTATTCGGTCCATTTTTAGGTGGGGGTGAAATATGGAGGATCAGCCCCAGCACCAAAAATTGGATCTTGCCTAAAGCACAAGTTTTGAAGCAACTATAGAGGAATACCTAAGAACCGATACGCTTTCTTAGTGTTAAGCTCTGAAAGAGATTAAACCTTTTGAAGAAATTAGAACATTAGCATGAATATGTTGGTCAAGGAGGATGTGTGGAAGAAGAATAGGCCACTGGAACGTCTAAAGTGGGAATTAGAAGCAAAAGGTTGAGCAAAGAGTTCATCTTTAGTGGAAGGTTATAAACGGCAGTTATGCTGACGGAAAATACTAAAAAAGGGCAAGGGGAAGACGCAAAGTTAAGAGTTAACATTTTTTGAAAAAATGTCAGAAACATGAATTCAGGAAGAGGAACCAGTAAGATTACTGCATTTTCTATATGAGAAAATAATTATTTGGTTCCTGGAAATAGATTTTGCCACGGATTTGGGATGAAAATATAAGTGGAAGGGTTTCTGATTTTTGAGATGATAGTATTTTCAAAAAGCGCAGTGTCCCTGCCGCTAATAGAACGAGAGAGAACAAGCAGATGGTTTAACCAAAGAATTATCGTTGGTTTAGGAGGTAATATCATGGGGTGCACGCCTCATCCATGCCAGAGAGATAGCTCACGTTTTGCTCACTTGGAGGGACCCCTCAAACTGACCCCGTCATTTCATGAAAATCAAAGAGAACTTACTGTAAGTCTACCTGTTACAGCACTAAGTGCAAGACGGTTTTCCGCGTGGCGGGGGTCTTTTCCTGCGAAGACCTAAAGAGATAGAACAGAAAACAGATATGAGACTCATCGCAGGAACCTAGAGGAGGAAAGATTTAACAGAATAAGGATAAGAATTAGAGTAAAGGAAAAGGTACTTAGAATTTGGGTTCATCTCAAAGGACGATAAGATACCAGTAGGGAGCTGCCCCAACTGCTCGAAGTAATCATGGAAAGAAAAGTGTTAGGCAAGTTCACCAGCTTTATCTTGAGAATTAAAGAAAGCCATTGGCGGTGGTGAAAGTTAAAATCACCAATAATGATGAGTTCAAGAGATATGTGATAAGAGAAAGATGTGTATACGAAGTTATTATGACAGATTAGCTTGAGCCATTAGGTAGAATATTCGGAAAAAACTTCCAAATCAAAGACACGGAACAAACATATCATTGCTCACAACATTGGGCACAACTACCTATGGCTGAAAAAAAATGAGGAAATAATATAAAGTCAACAAAGTAAGAAAATTTGGATCAGAACGATAAGAAACAGATTTTCGGTTTGATGATTAAGAGATGACGTTTTTGGAAGAGAGGTGATGTTTGCAACAAAGTGAAAATTTAGATTTAAAACCGAGAAGGGTGCCAGAAATTTATGAAGAAAGGAGAACGTACATCAAAAAACAGGCCGCCAATTCCGTGACGGCACCAAATCCATCATCCGGAAGGCCTTCAATGAACTCTTTTAATGCCTGATGAGGGTAGGAAGAATAAGGGCTATTTTGGAAGGCCACCCTTATAGTCTTCTCGAGACTAACTCGCTAGCTGCCATTTATTACCATTTTTTAATCTTTTTAAGAGCTAAAGTTTTTGTGAAAATTTGTATTTTATGGGTGTGATAAGGGAGGAGTTACTCCAGTGTAAGTAAGAATGTGGATATGAGCACAAAAAGGAAGAACAATTGGGCACTACTGAGGTGCCATGGGATGTACTCTAACACTCCATATATCCCCAATGTCCAATGGTGGAATCTCATCGCTCAGAGAGCGTACTTCCCTCTCATACATTATATATATATATATATATATTATATATATATATATATATATATATTATATATAATATATTATATATTATATATATATATATATATAGTATTATAATATTTATATATCAATATATATATATATATATTTTTAGATATATAGGTGTTGGTGCGGTGCGGTGCTGTGCGCTGTGGTCCGCTCTCGGTGCGGGTGCGGTGCGGTTGCGGTGCGGTTGCTGTGACGGTTCGTGCGAGAGGATGAGGGTGTGCGGTGCGGTTGCTGCTGTGCACACCTTTCGGGCGGTGCGGTGCGGTTGCGGCAAAAAATCCGGAAGCTCGCGCCAACACATATATAATATATATAATAAATAATATATATATATATATACTATATATATATATAATATATATATATAATATATATATATATATATATATATATATATAATATATATATATAAAAAAAAAAATAAACTAATATATATATATATATAATACTATAATAATATATATTATATAATATATATATATATATATATAAAGCAGATTGCAAACGAAAAGGCACAGGAAATAGATGGAATTCCAGCGGAGCACTTGCAATCGATACCTACCGCAGCATTGGCGGTTCTGTGTCAACGTTTTGGAGAACTTGATAATGGCCACATAAGTGGAAAAGTCCTTCTTCGTTACCCAATACCAAAAGAGGGGACGCAAAGAATTGTTCCAACTATCGTACCATCGCCTTGATACCTCATGCTAGCCTGATCTTCTTAAAAATTATTCAACTGCGCCTGAGGATAATCATAGATTGAGAAATGTCAGACGTTCAGGTTGGTTCCCGGAGTGGCAGGAACCAGAGACCACCACATCGCCAATCTAAGATGTATTATAGAGAAGTCACGAGAATATCATAAATAACTCTACATGTGTTTAATTGATTATAAAAAGGTCTTCAATTGCATTGAGCACGGAAGGTTGTGGGCATGTCTATTAGAAATGTTAACACCTAGTCACCTTGTACGGTTTATGCGATCTCTTTACAAGGACTAGGGAGCCGTAGTAAGAACCGTGATCGGTGATACGGATTGGTTTAAAATCGGAAAAGGAGTGAGACAGGAATGTATTCTATTGCCGCAGCTTTTTAACCTATATGCCGAGGCAATACAAGAAGACATCGGTATTGGAGTGAAGATTGGCGGTAGGAACATCAGCAACTTCAGGTATGCTGATGACACAACCCTACTATCAGAAAGCAAGCAAGATTTGAAACAACTTTTCTTGAAAGAAATATATTCTATTACCGCAGCTTTTCAACCTATATGCTCAGGCAATCATGAGAATGGCAATACCAGAAAACATCGGTATTGGAGTGAAAATTGGCGCTAGAAACATCAGCAACCTTAGGTATGCTGATGACGCAACCCTACTAGCAGAAATCAAACAAGATTTTAAACGACTTTTCTTGAAATTTAAAGAAGAAAGCTAGAAGGTAGGCCTAAGCCTGAAAATAAAGAAAAAAAATATGACAACCTCCGAAAACGGCAGATGCTGCATAAAAATCAACAGTGATGAAATTGAGAGAATTCAAAACTTCATATTTCTTGGCTCCAGGATTGACTAAAGTGGGAAATCAAGCGACGGTTGGCTCTTGGAAGGAGCGCGATGACGAGCATGAAGATCATCTAGAAAAGTAGAAACATCAGCACTGCAACCTAGACCAGGCTATTAAGCGCGATCATTTTCCTAGTAGCTACCTACGGATGAGAAACTTGGACGGTTAGGAAGAGAGACATGAGAACAATCGATGCTTTTTAGATGTGGTACTGTAGACTGGTTTTTGCATTCCTTGATTAGCAAGGACTGCCAACGAGTACGTCCTGGATCGCATCAGGGCCGAGACCTTACTGGAAGCCAGGATCACCAAGCAATGGTATCGTACTCCGGGCATATCATGTGCAGTGACAGACAGGAGAATGATGAGTGGAAGTAGAAAGAGAGGACGACCAAAGGCCCGATCTCTCGACGCGATCAAATATGATACAGGTCTGATCGTTGGCGAGCTGACGAAAAGCAGTAAAGAACAGAGGAATGCCATGAAGAGTGATCCACGAGTGAACCTTAATATCGAATTCGATGATGGGAATTGAATATATATAATATATATATATATAATATATATATATATATATATATAATATATATATATATATATATATTATTAATATATATATATATATATTAATATAATATTATATATATATATATATGTAGCACTTCCATTATAACTTTGAAAAAATTTTTAATTTATGTCGTACTTATGCTAAGATTGCTAATTTATTGCAAAATTTTTCAGCATCTAATGAATAATCGAAATGAAAGTACATATTAAAAACCCGTCCTATCGAGACTGCCTGAGAACTCTTTAGCTCGGAGATAAAAGAAATCATAACAATCATAGAATCAGAAAGAAATAAATTCACTTCAAGATACTCTCTCCAGAATCCTCCCGGCAAGAGCGATAAACGTAAATTTATGGAAAAGTCCGCGACTCTGAATTTCGATCACAAAATTCGATCACAAATAATCTTATATTTCACTTCTATTGGAACGAACTAAATTTTAGAAAAAGTGAAATATTATATATTTTTTTCTACTTATCTGATCAACATCAAATTTTTCAGAGCTTGAATATATTGGCAGAGATACCACGTTTACTAGGTAGATAATTTTTTTGCTATAACTCAAAAGAAAATTTTTAAAAAATTTCCAAAATTTTTTTTTTTGAAAATTCACCAAAAATTTCTGAGCAAATCGCAACACAATGTATATACAAAGAAATTATCTAGTTAAAAAAAATGTGCCTCTTCCACCGACTACCATATGCCGCTGAAATTCACGTCCACTCGCCCCAAACAGAAAAAAATTTATTCCATATTTTTCATTTCAAATTCAAAAAAAAGGTGATGATTGGAAAGATTGTTGACAACCGCTAAACACAAAACTCCAAAAAATCGAAAAAAACAATTCTGGCTCAAACCCAAGTCAATGGAGTTATGAAGCCGCAGTCTAGTAACAGACGAAACCCACTTATGCCCGAATTGATCACCGTGAAGCAATCGCAGAAACATTAATTCTACAGTGCCCCTGATGCCGTACTATAGCTGTGGAAGAAATACGATAACTTCCCCCGCCATCGTCCCTGAAGTCCCACATCCGTCAAGTCCGCCCGCATCGGTCCTCTCCCCTACCCGGTATTTTGCCGACGTGTCCTAATGCATCCTCTCTCTCTACCTCACCTCTTCCCCTGGGTACTATTTGTTAACAAAATACTCACTGTACCGTAGATCCGTACTGTCCGCGGCGCCGTCATCTTGCTGGTTATACAGCGAATCCAGTCACTCTCTCCACTCGGAAACTCCTCGGCGAGACACCCGCTGAAATTGCAGGCATAAAACAAAAACATGGGTTATATTAGAATATTGAAAATTCTGAATAATGACTACAACACAAAAAACACCGGAAAAAACGTTTAAAGCAAAAAAAGCTACATTTTGGTGTTCTATATAAGTCAACGTTCTATGATATTCTGGAAAATTTTATCGTCCATTTTTAGGTAATAGTGGGGGTGATGAAATGGGCCAGCCCCAGCCCAAAAAATTGAATCTTGCCTTAAGTTGAATAAAAAACAATCATTGTCAAATATGGCATTTTCTAAATTTACCATCATCTTATTACTCTTTGTCCTAAGTGCTCTTAAAAGAAGCACCAACTTAGCAAGCCCTACCCTATATATTTGGTGAACCCGGGCAAGAACACCCAGAACTTCAAATCAGACGCCTTCTGAAAAAACAAACAAAATGAAGAGAAAGAAAAAACTACAATAACACAAATCCCAATCAGAACACTCGAAAGGAAAAAAAGACTCAAGCAAACAGAAACATTATCCCGGTCTAAATGTATGTCATTTCAAATTTTGAATGCGCAACTTTTCACAACTATCACAGTTCGAGGAATCATCGCAAAACATAGCAAACTTCCTTTCGGCATGGATTTTCTTTCATCATTCAAGTTTGGAATATGGGAAGAAACTCATTTTTGAATTCCACTACGGGAACTCTGATTCCTTTTCGAATTCTAATATGGTTCTGTTACCGCTCCTTTACTGTATGAAGAGATTTTTCAATAAAGAACTTCATTTTCAAGCAACTTCACTCGACAGTATGTCAAGCTCTGTTTCTCTCTAACTAGCATTTGGAAACATATTACGTGCCTTGGTCAAATCATGGACGATCCCGCTACGAATAAACATTCGTTAGATCAATACCAACCTGCCCCGATTTAGCTCGGGCGATTGATTTAACGTTTCAAGCAGTGTTTTATTCTGATCTCTCCAAAATCCGTTCCATGGTTAATGGCGTCGTACTCCCCTCACTTGTGCACTCTGATCATATGATGGTAGAGCGGCATAGCGTCGCATCCGGTGACTGCGCTATCACCCCTTCGGTCAGGCGTTTCACATCTGACTTGCCCTTCTAGCCCCTATGACAATATTGGCATCTACAACATATAAGATTGTGAAGAGGACAATCGCCCTCACGAGTGGCTAGCTGTCGTTATCGTTCGCTGTTCATCGCGTCCTTAATCATGCTACAAACATTCCATGTCCTTCCTAATTAAGAAGTTCTTACAGATTATTGGTGTGTTCTGATGCACAGCTTGTTTCTCAGTCTCCAGCCCTCTCTCGAGCGCGTCAATCATCGATTGAGAAACTAACATGTGCCAGAGTATAGATATAATACTGCATTCGATCTCACTCCCTACCTGACTGCACGCACCATTTTTAGCCTTTAGGCCTGGTCGTGCCAATGCCACCCTCAGCGACCGCCATCGTACTGTATTTTTGGTGTGCGCAACCCTCACTCTAGATTTCAGCTTCTCTAACGCGAGGGCCCTCATACCATCCCAACCACAATAAATGCTTTACATGCTTTTAATTCTATACAATAACCGCAGTTGCACCTAGAACTCGTGTTACCAACACCTTTATTAATCTTGATTTTCCTGATTGGCCATTCTTTCAGATAAACACTGGATAATTCCTAGTACACTTATTGTATTTATTATCCGTTGCATAAACTGAGCAGAAAGATATATCTTTTGCTGGAGCCGTACATATGTTTACGACACTCCATTCCTGTAAGTACCTCAACCATCTAGTCAAATGACAGACGTAACCAGAGTCTACATAACTCGTCGCACTGATACCGCGCGGCTAATTCTAGCCAGTCCACGCCTTATACCAGGCACTCCAGGTCACATTTTGCCCTCGGATCATTGACTAGTCATGCCTCTCCATGTCGAGCCCAATTCGCCGTGCATAGACTCCTTTGCTGCATGCCATCTTCATTGACCTTTCTTGCTACTAGTACTTTCTAACACTTTCTCTTATGAGTGCTGCACCAGGCATCCTATTCATTACCACAAACTAGGCCAAGCACAGTCTAGCTTATTTTTGCCTTCTAATATAAATCTCCCTGTAGTTGAAACTGATTCAATAGGTTATTAGTGTTTGAAAAGACCTTATAAACTATATATGAATCTTTTACTCCCAATGTCCTAAGAATTGAGCAGAGGGGATTGGACATGAGATACTATAATAAACTATAAAGCCTGCATGTGTAGAATGTCAATGAATTAATAAGGTATCTGGCTCACATTATTTAACTATTCATAGGGATAAGAAGTATATTGTAAACATGATATTATTATTGGATGCTTTTGGTAGTAGAATATATAATAGGCTTTATCCAATATCTAATATACATTTTCTTTACTTCCTGTGGAATTTAAGCGGTTCGAAAAAAATGGGGAAGTACACTTGTGGGACACTCCAATATTTTGTATAACTTAGGAATGTAAAAAAAAAATTATTAAATGTTATGTTTTTAATTCGGTATACATTTATGTAAGATGTTTGACAGTGCTTAATGGAATGGGTATGGTTTTAACAAAGTGGTGAAATGTCACAAAAATATTCTAGCACTTAACTGTCCGGAAAAAAAGTAAAATTGACAGAGGAATCACTTCCTGAGTTGTAAGATAATGTATCCGTATAACTGGGATTTCACGTTCAACAAAAAGAAAAAAGATTCATTTAAGACAAATTCATCTTACCATTAAAAAATACCCAGCTACAATTTAAACACATTACTAGTGAGCGGTATAAGCAAGACGTAATCTGTTTTAGGTATAGATCTCGCTTTTGGAACTCAATAGCATGAAATATTTTAAATACTGAGAATACATCCTGCTCAAGAAAACAATCGATATCTTCTATAATGAATGGGATGCCACAGGCAAAAGAAATAAATTCAAAACTCATAATCGATACTCTTCTCATATACATGTATAATATTTCTTAAATCCCATCAGAGATCATACTCCAAAAGATAAAATAACTATTTAGATTATTGGTGTTTGTGCCTGTTAAAGTTTTAAGTAAATTGTGAATACAGGTTCTAGGGGAGACTCGAGCATCTTCTCTGCTCATGCGTTGACAAAATATTACTGAAAACAGGAATCCTTCCAGAATCAAATTTTACATTTTTAGATGCTGCAAAAATGTAAAATGATAAATACTTTTATAAGGGGTTTGTGAGTTTTGTGATAATTCATTAGGCTAATGTCCTGCAAGCTCAGGATCAGCTTGTATGATCTAAACACTTTGTCTAGTATGGAATAAACTGAGAAGCAACCAGGGAGCCGAAGCTCATCAAGGTATACAAAATATTATTAAATGAATTTTAATTTGGCTATTTATTAGGTGCTTATAATAATAATAATATGAAGGAATTTTACTGTAACATTTTAAATTAATAAAAGAATTCACATTTTAATTTAATTTGCATGATATAAAGTTTTATATGTAATTTACAGGAGTGTTTTAGTATATTTAAGAATCGAATCTTTTTTATCCAGGCAACCACAAGTGAAAAATCATCATGGTAAATGGTAAGCTATATATTGTATAATAAAGTGTATATATTTAATAAATTTTAATATTAACTCGATTTTTATTCCTAAAGATTATATAAAAGATAATATAAATGGGGAGTTTTATTGGGTAATTTAGGTAAATTTTATTAGGTATTTTTTGTTTGGGAGAGAATTTATTGGGTGGAAATTTTATTGTCAACCCTGAAAATGGTATTGCAAGATAAAATTTTTTTTAGCTAGCATCTATTCCCAAAACAAGTACTGGTCATTCTGATCATGATCTAGAATTTGGTACTTTGACAAAACAAAATTTAGTCAAGAGCCAGAAAAACAGCAACAAAGTAATAACTTATCAGATGTATAGGAGTCACATATGATGAAGAATGGGAAAGTATATTTGCAGAAATGAAAGTGAAAATTAAGACTTTACCTGTGAATACGCTTCTATTGTTAAATCTCCATGACTCATTCCTTGCTTCACAACAGACATTTCTGCTTTTAACATTTTTCTTGCACGATCAAGTACGTCATCAGTGTATTGTTTATATGGATGCCGATCTAAATGGTCGCGATGCTGAGCTTCAGCAATGTGAAGAGCTGAAAAATATTAACTATTGAAAAATACATTTAATAAATCCCTCCCTCCCTCATTCCCTCTAATATATATCTAACATTTGAGTTTTTTTGAGCGAATAATTAATTAGTCACCTGGTAGAGTTTGAAATTCTCCTTATAAAATTTCATCAATACTTATTCTGCAATTGATTTTTTTCCCTTTAAAATCTATTTTCATCATCTATCTTTTATATAAAATTATCCTAAAAATTTATCTAGCAATCAGTAATTCCATCTATCACAAATATTTCTCGCATTGCAACCACCAAACATTTAAATTTTCATATGTCCTAGGACAAGAAGAGTTTTTATGTTACATTTCTGAAGCATTTGATATTTTAATATTGCAAACTTATTAAGCATTCCAAAAATTAATTGTTTACTATCCTAAAAAATTTTATTCACTAATTTTTACCAATATGTAAATTTTTTTGGATAATTCATGCCACTGAGTAGTGAATATTAAAAAAATTTCTTCATAATACTGCATGTATAAAGCATATCAAAAAATTAACTAATCATCGTCATCTTCATCAGCTCCCCACAAATTAGGGATGACAAGCATTAACATAGCACTGAAAACAGAATAGCTAATATATATAATATATATTAATATATATAATTATTTAATAATATATATATTAATATATATAGGAACTGGTTCAAGTACAAAATAAACGTAGACTTGTACTTAAACTTAATAATTACATATCTTTAGGTAATAATAGTACTTAGTACTTGTTACTTCAGGTATCTAAAAAACCTAGTGTACTTTACTTTACTTGCACCTATTGTTTATAATATGTAACTGAAAAAGGTAAACAATTTATCCGATTTTTTTTGGCATATTATATTAACTTGCAATAATTTATTTTCCTTTTTTATTTTAATCTAATTATGAATATATACTTAATTTATTATGCTAGGATCTGAGTCTCATGATTCGCATAAATGTAATAGATTCGATGCTTTCATTATCAAGGATTGTAGTGTCAAAACCACAAATTTTGTAGTTATCAGCTTCACTCACGTCACCATTATTTATTTTATCTGTAAAAGTGTCGATTTTGTTGTTCACAATTAGATTGTTGGAAGTTTCTGCTCTACACTTGGCTCTGCTTTTGGTTCCTGTTTATATAGTATATATAATATTTGTCCTCTTATATACTTTGTTTATACTTATACAGTTCTTATTTTTGAGGTTGTCATACACCAATTACACTTCCATAACTCTACCCATCATCCAGAAGGGACGAGGCTTTAAGATGGATTTAATTAGCACTATATAAAAAATTCTTACTATTGATTTTATTATTATTATTGAGAGATTTTATATATATCAGTCATAGCTTCATTTATTCACCTTTAAATTTTAAACTACGAGACAAATACTTCATACCATAGTTGTTTATACTGGTTTTCAATCATTTATTGGTTTGTTGATATCCGGGGGCTAAACATCGAAAAGAACAAGGCCCGGAACCAGATTCCTTGCATGACATTCTTCATTAATTGCATCTCTAATAAATAAAATAAGAGAAGTATTTATAATATCAATATTCTAAATAATAGACGAATGAATGAATAATAGTAATTTAAGGTATGATATGGATATTATTTTCTATAAAGTAATAAACATCTGATTTATCAAGCTTCTAATGTATTATGTTACCACATGTGTTTAATGTCATTCTTTCCTATACGCTTTCCCTTTCGTATATAAGAAATTATTAAATTTAGTATTTTTACTTTAAAACTTCTCGCGTATTGTACATCAGAGGCAGACACCAAAAGCTTAGAAACTCACACACGATCGAACACCATTACATTCACACACCACCTATCCATCCATCACCCACGAGACTACAGTGGGCGCCGTCTGTCTCGAGTACAACACTACACAACACCGACACACACTACATCACCCAACGCTAGCGCTACATCATCACTACACACGACACTCAACACACTCACACACACCACAAAACACACAGAGAACCATACGGCAGAAGCTCGCGACAAGGATAAACTGTATGAATAATTGTAGAGTATTAAGTGCGAGATAAAATTTAGTCCCATATATTAATTAAGTGTAGAAATAATAGGAGTTTTATTATATAATTACGGAGCACTTTAATTCCTTTATGAGATAATTACGGGCTACATGATTTATATATTTTTTTACGGACCGTATTGGGCTGAGATCGAAAGTGATCATTAATGATACCACATAGGCACGATCGTCAGACATAGAGACGTCGTGCTTCGACGCACAAGAAGAAAAAGTTGTTGACGTCTACACACTCCTGTTGGGCTGATGTTTCAATATTTAAATCAGAAATTCTACATAGAAATAAGAATAAATAAAGAAATAAGACATTATTGCAAGTAAATAAGGAAAATATCTTGGGAAATGGTATATAAAAACCAAATAATAAATAAAACAAAATATAAAAAAAAAAAAAAAACATCTTATCAAATTATTTTCTATGATTGTCCAAATAATCAGACATCAATAAATGGACAAATTATATATATATATATAACTATATAATATACCCATTATAGTCAGGTAGTTTCAGTTATCAATGGTTTTATTCTATGTATATACATTAAGACATGTGAATATAGGTAAATTAATAATAACTATCTTGTAAGCATATTATTACTATCATATGTTATAGTCTACCTCAATTAGTCATAAAATATTATATATGATCATCAGTAAAGTCATATATAAATGCCTGTGAATTTAATATATAAATAGGCATTTATATCATAAATATTCCTTATTATATAGTAATGTTTTAGGGATGTTCAAGCTGTTGAAATATAGAGATATATTTTAAAAGATCAATATATATATACAAATTGAATATTTTTTATATTTATGCATTAAATCAATAATATCACATATATACTACTGATTATTAAGAACCTTTTTAATTAGCTAATGGTATACTAGGTTTTGGGAATCCTCACAGAAACCTTGGTTTCTAATATAATTTAGGATATTTGCCTTTTAAACACAGGATGATAACTCCGAATTATATAATCTGAACGACCCGCATGTAAATCGTATGCTATTTTTTTATTCTGATTGATTTCAAGGCAATAGAGCGTGACGGGTCTGTAATTTAAAAGTTATATAGGTTTGTTGATGTTGTGTGTATAGAAAACTATTATGAGTAAAAACCACAAGAATTAGAGAATTCGTTTAGAGAGATATGATCGAAAGAGTCAGTGGTCTCTCGGCCCTCAGCGGGGGACCGACGGTGGAGAGAGACTTCGTCCCCTCATCTATCCCTACCTGTTACGGCTAATGAATGTGCCTCATTGAAAAAGTAAATAAAAAAATTTTAATAACTCAAATTAACAATAACATTCATAAAATAATATGATACAAGAAATAAAAGATACAAGAATTTGAAAATTTAATTTATAATTTAAGATGAAATGCGTAAGTATAAAGTTAAAATTTAAGTTATCTAACTAAGGTTAGGTATTGCCAAACGCCTTCTCCTAGCAGGCCAATTGGTTAGACGACGAATTATGTTGTTTTCAGTAAAAATGTACTCAATTCCCTTAGTCTGATATCTGTATTTATTATGTAAACTGAAATGCAGCTTTTTTTGTATATAGCACATGTGGAAATGTTTGTCTTGATCACCTAAATAATATATATTTAAGATAGCTTTTTTGCAGGGTCTATCTCTTAGTTAATTATTATGCTTAGAAATCATAATAAAATGTATAAAAATAAAGATTCATTATAAATATTCATAAAATTATAATTTTTAATAATATTTACAACGATAAATTATATTTTTTAATATTGCCAAGATAATTTCACAAATATATATTATTGATTTTATATTATGAACTACTTTAATAGGATATTAAATAATTTTAAATATGATATATGACAAAATTTACATTAAATAGTTTTTGCCGATAATTTTAAGACAATTTTGGAAAACTTATTTAGATGATTTACCTATATATATATAATATTACTTACCAGATCCTTCATAAATATATATAAATAGACCTAACTTTACAAAGCCACTCTGGACCATGTTTCCATATATTTAAATTTTTCGCAAATTGTTTTAAAAGTTAAACCCCTGGTCAAAAGGTCTGCTGGGTTTTGAGAGCAGTTTGCACATAGTTAAAAATAATTTTTTAGTTTATATTATAACTTCTGATGTCATCACAACCAAAGTGAAACATCTTTTTAACTATATATAATACTGTTTATATTTTATATATATATATAATATATACATTATACTTAGCTGTTAAATTTCTAGACTCAACAGAACAGAATTTTTTTTTCTAGATTGACAAGAGAGCCAAATCCTCAAAGTAGTAAATTCTGTAGATTATAGTACGCAGAAAAACAAACTGATAACATTTGTCAGCTATATAATTCAAATAATAATATGATGTCAATTATATTTATAAGAGTCCTATAATATTCACCATTTTAGAATCGCGATCTCATTTAAAATGTAACTTAAATTTAAAGAAGTAAAGAAAATTAGATGTACTATATGAATAGAGGTTTAAGATCCATGCTTGATTATAAATTGTTGCTAGTGAATTCCTTCTCCTATAATATTACTAACAGGTACATAAAAAAAATATATCACTATTAATTAAGGAAGTTTTTACTTTATCGTTTTTAAGTGATTAAACACAAATGTTCCGTTCTTAAACTAAGACTGTGTTTGAGCCTTTGTCTGATGTTGCACCCACAAAGCACACACGAAATGGGAGTTCTTAGAATATATATATCGTGTGTATATATGTCGGTGTATGTGAAGAAGGAAAAAGTGGTAGGAGTCACAACATATCCACCCTCACACCAATTCTTTTTCCGAGATCCTCCCTCTCATATAGATCTAATCACAATTCTTGAGAGTATACAGATAAACTGTCTTCTATCATCAATCATATATATTTATCAATTTCACCGATCAACGATAGCCATACACTATATAATCTATGTTGAGGTCTTTTTTCTCTACTCTCTACCCTTTAACTCCTCACATTCTATCTATCTCTCACATACCTATATGACGCCTAGTATTCTGGAATCAATATTTCAATCTATCTATTTTCCTAACTCTATCTTCTATTAATATATACTATAACAATTTTTTTCTATATAAATACTCTTATCATATATATATTATTATCAAAGAATATTTTAAGGAAATACACCCTAAATAATATAAATTATATTAACCGTAATTCTTAGATAAATCATTAACTTTTCTCGTACACTAAGGTTAATTATTATTTTTATTCTATATATTCTCATACATTATTACTTTTATATATATATTATATGGTGATATTTGGTGTGTGTGTGTGGGTGTGTTGTGTGTGTATGCTCGTGCAGATGCAAGTGTAATTCACCTCTATGTATACGTAGATCGATTTGTGCCTTTCCCCCTTAACTTCATACGACGAGATATTATATATAATGGTATATTTAGTAATATCCCCTATAATATATGGATTTCAAAACTACATATTGAAGTTTACTCACAGCAAAGTATCTATAGATCGCTTTAAGTACTTAATATATATACCACTCAAGCTATATACTCCTATTATATATAATATATATAAATACTGCACCTATAGTGACATATATATATAACATGCAAGGATCTTTATCTAATTTAAATATTGCACATTTAATGAGCATATATATACTAATATATAACAATTATAGTACATATCTAGTAGTCGCCATAACTATGTTCATGAAGTGGCGTCATACTAATTATAATATTTTATTATCATATCTCACATGCTTATATACACTACTAAATAGCTATATACCTATACGCATTTATACTGCATTCTCATAAACTTAATCTCTGTATCACACTATATACATACTTGACTTATACACTAAAATTTAACTATTTAATGCCCATGGAGAAGAGCAAGGCAACCCCACCCTATACTGGTCATTTATATATATAATTATTCCTTTCAAAAGGTATTCCAGATTGGATATAATATAATCATATATAATATTACGTATAAATAACTTGATTTCATGGGATACTAAGAAATTAATATTATCATAAGAGCCTATATGTAAAAAATATCAGAGTATTATATTATATATACAACTGACTTTTCTAAAGTCTATATTTATAATGATGATTTTAATTTTTTTGATCATTTCAGCTTGAGAGAGAGAGTTCTTTTCTATATGTAATAGGAAATATCATTATTAATAATATATTATTATATGAACTTATTTTATTATCATATTTAAGGATTTAATTAACTCTTAGTTGAATTAATTGAACAGAAGTTACTTGAACTTTATTAAATTTAAATATTAATGAATACCTGCTCAAAATCAACATCTTTTATATATGTTTTAAAGCATATTTATTTTGTTTGAATAATGTTCAATTGTTTAATGATTACTCATTGCCTGTCGTAATATCATTGATACCTGAGTAGCAAAAGTACAAGTAAAGTTTTGAGAGAACCGTACTAAATAATATAAAAGCAAAAGAGAATTATGTGTATTTAAATTATTAATAAATGAATTCTATATTGAATAGGAGTACAGAACTCTCTCTAGATTAATGAGCGCACACAGAGACGAGAGAGAGAGAGAGAGAGAGAGAGAGAGAGTAGTAGAAAGAAGAGACAGAAATGTAGGTATGAGATTATATGTTGGAGAGATCGATATGTAGTAGGATGAGAGAGAGAGGTACGTATTGTAAGAGAGTATGTGAATAGAAGGAGAGAAGAGAGCACGAGAAATTTAAACAATGAGCTTTGTTTTAAATGTCTACTTAATATAAAGGACATATAACTAATTATAAATTTATAATTTATAAGGTTTCTATAAATTAATCTCATATATTATATAATATATATATAAACATCAAGGTCTATATAAAAACAAATTTTCACCTCGGCAAATCCATGACCATCTCGGCGATTGGTGTCAACTTTATTATTCATAAGAAGAAGGAATAGGCATATAGCCTGAATTTAGCAAGGGGAGAAGGAGAGACGTAGTGCTAGAGTAGAGGGTTAGTAAAAGAGCGAAGTTAGAGAGAGAACAGAGGGAAGAGATCTTGCAACAGTGTACGTGTATATTTAGTTGTGAGAGAGAGTAGAAATATCGCTGTAGATCTCTACTCGCCAGACAACAAAACACGTTCCGCATAATCTTATTATAAATTAAATAGAGCTAGTTTAACTAAAGTGTGATAGAGTTAGAAGTCACTAATAAATACTAATTTAAGGAAACCTAGATCATACAAAGATCGTAAACGATACAAGACTAGAGAATCGTACTGCTATATACGCACAAATAAAAAATAAAAATCGTACAGTATTAATTGTTCACAAATAGATAATAGCCTAGATATCTAGACAGAAACTGAATAGGAAAGATTGTAAAAATATATGAATTTAATACTATTTATTATCCTCTCATTGACAGTATTTTCTATGGCGCCATTTTTTTTTTTTTTTTTTTTTTTTTTATATTTTTAATCTTGTCCTTGGTGTTATTGATGTTCAAACTTGTTATGTTACCATTAGTCTGTATATCAGAAATTTGAGAATTTCCATTCTTGACCTATTTAATACAAATGGATTATCATAAAATTTGAAAAGCGCAAATCAGATTTAATTCTATATATATATCTATATATTTCATATGTGAGTGAACCAATATAAATATGAATATTCTAGATCTCTTCGCTCGAGCGCGAAAGATATAATTTGTTTTTCTGAATAAATTAAGAAAATTTGTGTTCATACATAAAGATTTTTTAATGAGTGGCTTTAATAATTTAGTTTCATCGTATCATCTGTGTTCATTCCTTTTTTTTACTTTATAATAACAAGTATATAACAAGATGGTTTATGTACTAGTCAGTGTAATCCTTTATCAAGAAAGTGCAAGAGAAAAGTTAGAAAAGTAGAAAGGACTCAAATATATCTGATATATGAGAGATTTTTTATACATTCTTTTCATTTTTTATAGAAACACTGAAATCTATTAATGACACTTCTTCTTTTAATGAAACATTGTAATATTATTATTTATAACTATTGCTCATAAAAAACATTAATCCAGCAACAGATTTGGATCAAATTCACAAGCTACAAATATTTCGAACCATTAATATTAGGATTCATCATATTATAGAGTATCTATTAATAGATATACTTATTATTATATATCTCAGTAATCATACATAAATATTGTATCAAAAAGGTAGTAGTAAAAAAAAATATATAACTTTTAATAGGAATTTAATTATATTCAATATATATTTTAATATGTTGGTTTCATTATATTATATTATAAATTATTATATATTACCAATAAACATCATTTTAGTCCTCTTATACTATATATATAATTATGGAGTATAATGTACATTATTTACACTTTAATTTATTCCTTTTAAGAAATTCAGTTTTAATATTTCATGGATTTAAATAATATATTGGTTTGCTTAAAAATAAAATATCTAAAATTGTATAGGCCAATTTCGAAATTGTCACTCACGAAAGATTATGATTACTTTTTTATATATATGTGACAATTTTTAATACTCACATCACTTTCCATTCTCATAATTCACGACAGCAGCAACAGTTTGATAAGCTTTCCTCAGTTTATAATGTATTCATGATTGAATATGAACATTGAACTAATAAAATAATGAATAGTGAATGTAAATTTGAAATTATATATACAGATGTCTGTTATCTGTCTGCCTAATAAACATGCTATGTCCAAACATATCCCATCTTTCGCGTTCGCCTTCCAGAGACTTGAGTAGACAATAATATCCTTTTAAAGTGAAAAAACAAGTGCCATGTCCAGGAGCAAGATCTTTAAGACGGGGTCACTAACAATCTTTTAGCAAATCCCAAATGTTTACATTGTATTATCGTATTTAAAAATTTTCAAGCCGACATCTTTCTTAAAAATTATTTACAATTTATATCGCTCGGTTAATGTTTGACAAGAGCTCTGGCAAGTAAAAGATCTATAGCACCTTACTTTGAATTCCTAGTAGGACTTTCATGTATTTTCCCTATAAAATGTCTCTATGAGATCCATAGAATAAGAAAAATAGAATTGAGAATTGCCTAAATTGTGCCTATTCTATTGATACTAAACTAAATGTTTTCAGCATCCATCCCGAATTTCATTAATTGTAAACCGCCACGACGTCATAACTATTCATCTTTTGGCTTTCATTAACAGAAATCAGAGGTTTTTGTTGCAAACTTAACATAGTTGGTACCAGCACCGGTGTTGGATATATATTTTTTGCTATGGTTCAAGGAGCAGACTATTACTGTGAACACGAGTTTTGAAGATGGAGATTGGCTCCTCGCTCCTAGTCATTAGTAGATATCTTAAGGGCGAAAAGTTGAAGATAATTGATAGAAAGATTAATTTACTCTTCTTAGAGTACACTAAATTCGCTGCATTTCCTCTGGTTTAGAATTTATAAAATGGTAATTTTGAAGGTTTTAGAAGAAGTTTTCAAATATTCTTGATTCATCTTATCGCAGTCCTCTGATCAACAAGCTTTCGGATAATACTCCTCATTTAAGACTCTCCCGCTCACTAGCTTTTACTTACCGATGACCACTCTTGTATAGTTTGGCCCACCTACTTTGTTGTTTAAAAACAGATATGTTGTTCGTCATGAGTAAAGTGAAAATTAGCTTCCTGTCTATAAACTTAAGATCCTTCTGCTCTAGTTATATACATAATTGTCCACACCTTCTATTTTTTGAGATCCTTGAAGGACAGTAGAAGAACTGCTTTATTCATAAAGACCTGTGCGCCTAAACAGAACCACTCGAATTTTGTATGCTATTGATAGATCATTTGGAATAAATGTGGAACATACAATATGAGAGCATACAGGAGACGCTGAATTGAATTACATCATAGAACAGGCTTGGACATATTACATAAGCCTCTTATTTATTGCTGCTGGTCATCCTTTGGAAATTTAGACTTTTTACTCACGCGTCTGCACAAACAAGAACAGTATACTTTTAAATTATGATCGTCTTCATTTATCGTATATGTTGTGAAAGTGAGAAAAGTATCAAAGAGATTCCTTCTATTGTGAATCTTTCGGTCGGCCCAGGTAAGACTCATAAAAATACTTCGATATGCACCAAGAAATCATGCTTTCCTCCACTATAATCCTTCCTATTCTACTTTTTCAATTTCTTTTATTAATTATATGTCTCTTATTATATATTCTTTAAATTAATGCAGAAATCTCAACCGAACCACAATGATAATATTTAGGCATCGTTTGAGATGATACCGGGTGTTTGGGTATTGCACATCCCGTTTACGCAAGCCTCACCCTGGGTTCTGCCTAATTTACTCACTTAGAGTATATGGATATACTTTGTCACATATATATATAAATTAATGAATGAAGTAATGATATTATTTATTATATTTATATATTTATATATTAAAATTGAACATATATAGGCTTTTTACAAATTGTAGGGATTGTTAATTAAGTTCGATAATTTAGTTTACTATTTTCATTATTTAACTTATTGACTACTTTTAGAAATTGAAAGATATATGTACAGATATATTAATAAATATTTTAGAAAGGAATTTTTATAAAATATTATAGAGCTTTTTGTAGGATTGATGAATAAATCTTATTTATATTATTTATAGGGCTTTAGGTTGAACTACAATTCTACTTATCATATTATTGTAGAGACTAATAATACTTAAATATAAGTAATTTTAAATTAAAATCATCTCATATATTAAAAAAAAATTTAAAAAATTAAAAGATCAAAAAAATTAATAGAATAGTTAAAAAACTTCAATGGACTTAATTGGTAAAGAGTATATACATTTACAAATTTGTTTAATATATGTATTTTAAATTTCATATATTGATATTAATTACAAATTTATTTATTAGAGACTTTTACTTTTAGACTTGATATATATAACTTTCGATATAGCTAAGACTTACTAGAGCTGGGATGACATATCACTTGGTTTTCGAGAGAATTTAGAAGCGACCTTCTTGAGGCCCTTAAAAGTCAATATCCTTCGCAATCAGCAGACATAGAAGGTTTAGTACCTCTTGTCCCGCTATGTAAGTTGTGCCATCATCAGCAGTTAGCTAGAGTAAAGAAAGTCTACTTCATACCATTAGACGATGTTTATGTCCTCTTGATTCATACTCAAGCGGTGAGCTAGCATAATTATATCACGACATAATTTATCATTACTCTATATATATATAAGTTCATTTAATAATATACATATATACTTTTCCATTTTGAATGAAAACTGAGTTCATCCATATATACCTTTATCATCAACCTTAAAATGAAGATTTATAAATAATTATCTATAATAAAATATTTATTTTATTAATATTCTTCACTTAATTATGAAATTGATAGTATACCTATATCAATAATGAATAATATTCTTTCTTTATTATATACCTATATAATGATGCTATGTATCAATTAATATAAAGACGCTAATAAATTACAGAGCATGACCTCGATTAATATAATAGGCAGACAATCTGGATGGGAAATCAAATTAATATTAAAAAGAGAAATGAGGAGAAATGGACTATTAACAAGAGAAAATGAGAAATGGACTCACTACAAGATAAGTGGACGAGGAAATATAAGAAAAAAGATACAATAGACCTAAGTGAATTGTTTCCTGATTAGTGATTTTACTTTTAGAAATATAAATTTTGATTGGAAGGATGATGAAGTGGATAAATAATTTAAATGTTGGGAGAAAGTATTAACCTATAAATTGTTAATAATAATTGTAAGCATCAAGCAATTAGCGGGTTGATAAGCAAATTTTGTTTAGCAATGAATTGGTTATCATCCTTTCATTTTAATTTTTAGTTCATTCTCCTTTTCAAAACATTCTTTTTTTGTCAGGTTAATTATAATAATAAAAAAAAACTTCATTCAACATTCTCTTCTCATTTTTTAAAGGTTTTCTCCCTTTCCTTTTTATTTATTCCCTTTTCCCGTGTTTGTTTATTTTCCCTGAAAACCTTTTATACAATAATATTCCCCTAGACCCTACTTTTTTATGGGGTTTACCCTCATTGTTTAATTTATTTTTAAAATACATTATAAACACCTTTCATCTTTATTTAAAATTTTTAAAATGCATAATAAACACCTTTCTTCTTTCTGTTAAACCGCTTTCCAGATCACTTTTCATCTCATATCTTTTTACTTAACACTTTTCTGTAAGTAATTAAAGTAAATTTTGTTTTTGAAGAATTTAGATAGTGTAAAATCAACTTAGATTTAGATAACTGAAAGTTTCATCACTCTTTTAAACAGAAATTTTATTTTCTTAAAGTATCTTTCCATATGCTTGTTGAACTTTCTCTCACTTCCTTTAATCCTAATTCTTTAGAATGGTTTACATTTTTCATTTTGTTCACCTCTAAATCCCAGTCACAAGCTACGAAAAGAAATCTTTGATTTTTGTTTGTAAGCATCATTATATATTTACGTCAATATTAATTTATAAACATTTATCGTTAACATTTAATATACGTTTCTCTTATGAATTTCTCTTCGTATCCATCTCCTAATCCACTACCCTCCCCGCACCACTTTCTCTTTATAAATAACATCTTATCCATATTCCCAATTCTATTGCTCTCACACACATGTCTTCTTAAACAAACCATATTCTATTACACTTAACCTATTCTTTAAAGCTTTCATTATTCCTTACATTCCATAGGCAAAATCTCACACCAGTTTCATAACAAAGAAATAGGATTTGATTCCTCATTATAGGGATCGATTATATCGATCGATCATATCTGTTCTCAATTCTATCAAGGAGTCATGACAGAATTTCAGAATAAAATCTATTGGATTCCTCAATAAATCTCTCAAACATATTTTAATTAAACTATCTTCAATGAAATCCGAAGCTCGAATGAAACTTCAGAAGTTTATTTCTTCTAAAATCACAAGAGATTCTAAATCCCTTCGACACGAACTTGCCCTCCAGTTTGCTCTACAAAATTTATAAAATATGTTACATACATTATTTTCTATTATATAACACTCTCGCCGATACAGATATATGAGTATCGAAGAATTTTTTTAATATATTTATTATAGTTAAAATTTTTATTATTATGAGCTATTATAGAAATTGCTCTAACTATACTAACCTATTATTAAATAAAACCTTTAACAGATATTAAAGTCATTATTAACTAAAAGAGCTATTATATAATAGTGACTATGAGCTTCTTCATCTAAGTTATATAAGTATATAGGTATATATACACATTAAATAATTTGATATTATATTATCTTGTATTATTACAACTTAGCCTATAATTATAAAATATAAATTAATATAATATATTAAAATAATTTATACTATTTATGATTAGCGATATATTATTAATTAAACTTATATATTAATATATATATATATATATATATATATATATAATTATATATATATATATACCTTATATATATATAAATTATTTCTTAACACTATATATTAAATGTAAAAATACTCAAATAATTTACTAATAAATATATTTATAATATATGATAGTATATATATATATCTCTTTAAATAATAATATTGATTCATAAATAATAGCTATATATATAGTCAACTAATTTATTCATACGACTCAACTAGCAATTATAAGCATATATCACTTTCTCACATGTTGGTGTTACCATAATTATCGAAATTCCCTAGAGATAGTGTTGCTAAACGCAATTCACAAATTCGAGACTCGCATAATCACATTCTCATATTCATGATCAGATACAATTTTTATGGGAAATAACAACTATGTATTTCAATGACACATTATACATAACTCACATCGACATCACGTTATACATTATCAACACACTAAACCACCAACACACACGCTCACACTAATACTATATATAACAAACTCATATATATATATTATAATACTTATAACTTATACTATATACTATTATATATATATAATTATATATATATAATTCTATATAATATATATATATATATATAATATATATATATATATATATATATTTATATATATATATATATATAAATATAAGCTATGGGGAAAATGTGGAGAGATTCTAATGTACAATATAAGATGGAGAAGAAACAAAACAAAAAAAGAACGGCCGCGGAGGGATGAGGCGTAAGTGTTAATTAAACCTTCCTTCGAAGCATATTTAAAGATTCATTTCAAAGAAGAAGAAGAAGAAGAAGAAAAAGAAGAAGAAGAAGAAGAAGAAAACTTTTAAAATGTTTTTCATGACTGCTCATGGTCTTTTGGCTTTTGTTATTAATATCTTTCCTAAAGTGATAATATAATAATAATTATACTAATAATAATTAAAACACCTTCAACGACTCCTTTTTATTACTACTATTGCAACTATTACTCCTACAAATATGCAATACACTACACCAACTACTTTCCACATTTTGATAACAATATGGAAAAGTATATAAATGAAAACAATATAAAAACTCAGCGTGGGTTTATAATAACTTAAAACTAAGCATTGATGATAAAAATCAAAATTTCATAACTATGAATGCCTTCAGAGTTTAGATACGCACGAGGATTAAGAGTAAAAAATATTAAGTTTAGAATAGAATAGAGAGCATTTTCTTTGTCTTATTTTAATAAAAAAAAAAAGTTTGATTTTTAAAACTTTTTCATACCTTTTGTATATAAATTATAAATATATTCCTTACAGCACTTATATATAATATATATATATATATATATATATATATATATATATATTTTTATATATATATATATATATATATATATATATATATATATATATATATATATATATATATATATATATATATATTAATATATATATATATATATATGAGATAATTTTGGTCTGAGTAACGTTATGTAAACTGTGTTATTTTGATAATTGGATTATTTCGTTTTACAGATGAAAATGAAAACCTAATTTTTATAATTCGAGTTCAAAGACTATAAAGAAAGAATGTCTATAAAACAATTTGTCCTTCTAGCTATTAAACGTTGTTATCATCATTGTTTCTAAGGTGAAAAAGCAAGTCTTTATGTGAATGCTGAATATAGTTTTTCTTAAGCGTAAGTAATGATTTTATAGCTGATACTCTTTTTTTGTGACTTTCTGAATGAGAATGGAAAGCATAACGACTTCTTGGTCAATACAATATCATCAGGTAAGCAGCAACTTAGTGAGATATTTGCAGTTTTTAAAAGGAAAATTTATAAATCATCTGACAACATATATCTGACCTAACCTTAAAAAGATTGTCTACCTTTTAAAATAGTGGCATTGCAACTTTTTTAAAAGTTCTTGTTGTTACAAGTGCAAGACTCTCATCATTTTGTTTATATTTGGAGGTTTGTTGAGATTAAAAGATCCAAGTACTGTGATTGTTTTTATTTGAAGAGGAGTGGGTTTTGGTTATGTAATTTTCTATTGTTTGATCTTTTGTTTTATATCCTTTCCAGTGTATGTCTGAAATAATAATAATAATAATAATAATAATAATAATAATAATAATAATAATAATAATAATAATAATAATAATAATAATAATAATAATAATAATAATAATAATAATCATAATAATAATAATTATGTTATTATTATATAATAATCATAATTATAATAATTATATTATTATTATTATTATTATTATTATTATTATTATTATTATTATTATTATTATTATTATTATTATTATTATTATTATTATTATTATTATTATTTCTAAAAACTCAATATCAGCATTTATTTTAATGTATAATTTTGATGCTTTTTCAAGCCTCCTGAAAGTATTTCTTTCAACAGAAGAAATTTCTTTAATATCAATCTTGAATAAATAAAACAATTGATTTTAAGTATATTACCAAGCTTTCGTCCGTACACTTGGACATTTTTCAAGGAATAAATTTTATTTTTTAAGATTTTAGTGCAATTTTGATAAAATAAAATGTCGTGTAAACTAATAACAAAATAAATAAATAAAAAATTAATAAATTTAAAGTTAGAGAGTTAACTTAACATTGACTTTTGTCATTTAAGAATGTTTAAAAAAATTGGACATTTCTTATATTTTAATGTTTATTATGGTTTATGTTTCCTTAAGAGGCGCAATTCATTGGCGCAATTCATTAAAAAAGATTTTTTTCTTGTTATGATGGGAAGCTTTCTTTCATGTTGTTATCGGGATTTTTTTGGTGTTCTTCTTTAAAATGTTGAAATATTTTACTCGGCCTTGTACTTATGTTGCGAAATTCCTCATGTTTGGAGGGTATTCGTTGGTGTATCCGATATCAGCGGCGTTACATCCACTTTCACAAACATTGAAATTGGCACACAAACGTTACTACTCTCACCACCCGAAAGCGCTTCCACGAGTAGAGAGGCACGAGCTCAGTTTCAATGGCTTATAGTACGATCTTAATATAAGCTTCTTCCCGTCTTTTGCTTTATATGCTCTTTTAAAATTAATTTTAATTTGTTCTCTTCCTCTTTTTTCTAACTAATGTTTTCAGTTTTATAATATACTACGAGCTTATCGTTTTCGTTTTCATTGATGGTATTGGCAAATAAATTATATTTAAAGTGTTCCTTATAGTTTTTTTCTATATATACTGGGGAAGATATTGGTTATTAGATCTGCGTTTATTCGCTTTTAATTCTATAACAAAAAGGGTCCCAGTCAGACATATTAAACGCTCGGTGAAACTAAAGCTTTATGGTAGCAATTTTGTTTGTTTAGAGGAGTGAAAGAGTCGAAATTCCCAAATATTTTTCTTTATCTGTAGATTTAATGTAGGCACTTCTATCAACTTTTCCATCCTCTTTAATTTTAATATGATATCTAAGAAATTAATGTGTTATTTTTTTTTGCTCTTTCAGAAGTAAATTTCAAACCACTGAATCTTCTACTTTGGATTTAACCTCTTGAATTTTTTTTTGATCGCAAAATATTACAAAGGTGTCGTCTACGTATCGAATGTAAAAGAAAGGATTGAATGGGGCGTTTTCATTAAAAATTTTGTTTTCTACTGATGACATGTAGAAATCTGTGAAAGTTGGTCCTACAGGTGATCCCATAGATACGCCCATTTTTTGAATATATGTTTTTACCGTTGAAGCTTGAAAGGTGTTTTTTCGTACTATACATATATAAATTCACCTTCTCGATATGACTTCTGCTATGGACGGCGGTGGTTTTTATGTCATGATGATAAAAAAATTTAATATTTATGTTAATAATTTTTCAAGAGATATAGGAACATTTCGTGAAAAGACTTTCAACATCCAGATATATAATTTTGTTAACATCTCTTGAATTAAATGTTGTTTAGTTTTTCCCAAAATTTCATCTGTTGATTTAACTATAAATTTTTCGCTAAGAGATATGGTCTAGATTAGGTTGTTTTATGTATTTTTGAGATTTTTATCATGATGTCAGGTACAGTCAACTTACTATAGGTTTAAGGGTGGGTCCCTCAGTGCTCTTATGACCTTTGGTACGGCCATACTTTTCAGGAGGCTTGAAAAGCATCAAAATTATATATTATTATTATTAATTATTTAATTATTATTATTATTATTATTATTTTATTATTATTATTTATTATTTTATTATTATTATTATTATATTATTTTAATTATTATTATTATGATTATAATAATAAATAATAATATAATATATATATTATTATTATTATTATTATTATTATTATTATTATTATTATTATTATTATTATTATTATTATTATTATTATTATTATTATTATTATTAAATTATTATTATTATTAACTTATTATAGAATGTTAATTTTATTTCACTATTATGTTTATTATGTTCGAAATGATAATCATTACAAAATAATATAATAATAATAATAATAATAATGAATAATATATAATAATAATAATAATAATAATAATAATAATAATAATAATAATAATAATAATAATAATAATAATAATAATAATAATAATAATAATAATAATAGTAATAATAAAATTGGGAACATATGAATAACACGTGCCTGATTCAAAAGTTAGTTATAATGGTAAATACTGGTAAAATTTCGTTATGAGTATAGGAAATTTACATTGATATTTATTTAGAATATAATTTTAAATGAAGTGAAAATTAAATTAAAAATAATTAAAATTAGCAAACGAAAGAGAAATAGTTTTCAGTGCGCATTTGGAAAGGCGTTCTCTGATTTCAATTAGCCAATAAAATTTGGGTTAAAGAGTAGCCAAGTGATAATTTAGAAAGTTACTCATGTCTTATTTCAGCATTCACAAAAAGTTTAGTTAAAAATTTTAAAAGGTTAAGCAATTCTCTAAGGGTAAATCAGAACGATGTCTGATGCCGTGAGAGTCCCTGTGGACCGATGTGGACTACGTTTCGCTCCGTCCCCCTCTTCCCTGGAACTCCTCTTCTACCCCGTAACTTCCAAGTTCCCTATTCTTCCGCCTAATATTCAGTAGTGCCTAAAATTTTTATTGTTGTAATAGTCATTATTATTATTAAGATCATTATGATCATTATTATTATCATTATGATCATCATTAACATCTTTATCATTATGATAATTATTATGATAATTATGATCATCATTATCATCATGATAGATGAATTTAAAAAATGCATTAACATTATGATGATGCAATTAAACAAAGCAGCTGAAACTTAAGTTATATCTGGTCAGAATAAATAATACATAAATACTATCATACAGTCATATATTGATATTTTCTTAACTTTACATTAGAAAAGTCGTTCATTTATGATCATTATGATCAGAATTATGATGATTATGATCATCCTTATCATCATTATGATCATAATGATCATCATTGTTTATGATCATCACTATAATCATCATTATGATCATTAAGATCATCATTATAATCATCATGGTCATCATTATGATCGTTATGATCATCATTATTATTATTATTATTATTATTATTATTATTATTATTATTATTATTATTATTATTATTTATTATTATTATTAATTATTTATTATTATTATTATGATGATGGATGATGATGATGATGATGATGATGATGATGATGATGATGTGATGATGATGATAACCACCATTATCATCATTATAATCGTTGTTGTTGTTTTTGTTGTTGTTGTTGTTGTTGTTGTTGTTGTTGTTGTTGTTGTTGTTGTTGTTGTTGTTATTTTCGGCAAATTCTTATACCCGATAAAGAGGGGAGAATATTTAGAGAATGGATGGAAAGTAATGCAATTCCCCTCCCTCTCTTTATTTCTTAAACCCCCCTTCCCTCCTTTGTATCGGCGTAATATAAAGTAAGTTTCCTAAATCTGCCTTTCTGTGTTGCAATTTATAAACAGAATGCGACTTTTCCTGTTAACCTGAACACAGTCAGGAACCATAAAAAAATAAAAAAATAATAGTCGCGTTACAAAAAATGATTTGATTTTGCAATATAATAATCAATATAATAATAATAATAATAATAATAATAATACAATAATAATAATAATAATATAATAATAATAATAATAATAATAATAATAATAATAATAATAATAATAATATAATAATAATAATAATAATAATAATAATAATAATAATAATATGATTTTGCAATATGAAGAAGAAAAGCCACCTCTTCCCCCGAAACCTTGCAACTAAGTTTTGTAATACACACATACATATGTGCATTCATCCACACATGCGTATATACATCACCCCATTTATTACAGGCATCGGTCCCCCCTATAAAATAAACAGAAAATTTTAGAGGTTCCCTCTAAAGAAATACGATTCCAGCAACGCTCATGAGTCATTTCTCTAGAAGCAAATGGAAGATTCTAGAGCTCCTGAAGCAGGAAGAAGGATTAAAGCAACGAGGGGGATAAAACAAAGAAACAGTAGGTGTCTTATGTTTTCTTAAAATGAATGGAAAGAAGTCCTCATTCATTTATTTGCCTTACTCCGATTGGATGGAGGAAGAGCGATTGTATTTTAATCAAAATGATTTAAACTCTCGTGAAAAGTTCTCCTCAGTTATACACTACAAAATACTTACAGACGCAATAAAATATAGAAGCACTTAAAATGCTAATAATTATAGTTATATTTACACAAATGCAAAAACAATTAAATATTTTAATTAAAGTTAAAGAAAAAAGAATAATGGTTCTGCTTTGTAATAATAAAAAGAAAGTACATAAAAATGCATTAAAGATACACAGTTATGTGAGAAGCAAGGCACAACAATTTACGAATAAACTGGGCTTGCAAATGCTTGAAAATGAAACAGGAATGCCTCTCCCACAGTTTGGTTCCGCCACCGGTGTTGCAATCTTGGTAACAACAAAGAGCAAAGCATTCGTTCGTGAATAACCTCATTTTCAGGCTAAGTGTAGTGAGAAAAAGGGATTTGAATAATGTAAACAAATTAGTGATTGATCTTTGATCGCAACCGAGGTATGAACTTATTCCTGCATACGATTGCGAAAAGGTGTTGTTTATATAAACATTCGACTGAAAAAGACTAATACCTCCCCTTCCCCGTTCTGCTACAAGGGAAGTGATTCTTCCAGTTATAGTGCATAGAGATAATAATAATAATAATAATAATAATAATAATAATAATAATAATAATAATAATAATAATAATAATAATAATAATAATAATAATAAATATATTATTACATTAAGAGAAACCTGATGAAAGTCGCGAGAGACAAGGGAATCTACATATATTAAGGTTGGCGATTGGTTTTAAAATTACATAGGAAAAGTTGACTGCATTTTATTACTTGAGTAGAACCACATGGAATGGGTACTCATTAAACGTCTGAGTGAGACGAAGCTAAAGTTAATAGAGAATTGCTCACATTCTCTCGCTCCAACCCAGTCTCGAACCTGGGACCCTTCGCGTGCTAGGCGAGTGGTCTACCTCTGAGCTAGGAGAGCTCTTAATAATAATAATAATAATAATAATAATAATAATAATAATAATAATAATAATAATAATAATAATAATAATTATTCTTTATAATGGTTATAAAGGAACGATATTAATAATAATAATAATAATAATAATAATAATAATAATAATAATAATAATAATAATAATAATAATATGTCGGGAAATTTAAAATCGTCGACAATTATCATTTTATTATGATTAGTAGTAGTAGTAGTAGTAGCAGCTTGGCATACTATATTTATGAGTCCAAACATAATGTTCCGTCATATCAATAATTGTTAATACAGTAAACCTTCAATAAGACATAAAAAAAGGTCTGATACAATAATTTAATACAATACAATAATAACAATTAAAATTTTTATTTACTGCAGGATTTGGACGTCGACTTCGGGTTCTGCACTTAAATCTGAACTAGGCACATCACTAATATTCTTTCTTTCTTTCTTCACCTTCCTCTTTGCCCCAAGATTGGGGGTAAGGTGCTGTACAAGCATGCGGAACAAAGAAAAGCAGTAGGAAACATGGACAAACGTCGAAAAGAAAAGCCGCAGCTTACCGCCCCCTCTGTACCTATTACTTAAGTGAGAGATCGTCACAGACAGAAAATTCCACCCAGAGCATCATGGGACCGTCGAAACACTGGAAACCTTCACGTATGGTAAATCGTCATGTGATAGTGGTTCATCCCCTGGCCCAGGTGGGCCACAACCATGCCCCCATACAAAAAACCCCGCCATTCTCTCCTATTGTGTTTTTGTTTTTTTGCCTTTTTTTCTTTTCCATTTTATTCGGTCATAGGTAGCTGGCTTCACTTCCCTCCCTTCCTCCCCACTCCAATTCTCACCACCCCTTGCCCTTCATCCCTTGACCGTTGAAATTCTTCATAACCCCAAATCATAAATAACACATTGAAATAAACCAAGGAGACATTACACAACCCTGTCTTATCATAATCACTAATATATATATATATATATATATAATATATTATATATATATATATATACTATATATTATATATATATATATATTATATATATATATATATATATATATATATATATCATACTATATATATATATATATAGTTTGGGAAAATAAATAGCTAGCTGTGCAATTACAAAAATGCTAATCAGCTATAAAGTAGATAATAATAATTTAAAATGGATAAAGAGAATACACAAGCGCGTGCAACACACGCACACACTGGCAGACCTAGACTAGGTATTGGTCAGCTTTTATATTATATATATATATATTATTATATATATATATATATATTTATATTATATATCTATATATATATATATTATATATATATATTATATATATAATATTATATATATATATATATATATAAAATCAATGATTTATGCCTGAAATGTCTATCTATGATCGATATTTTTATAGAAACGAAGAGAGTGTGGTTGTCGAACGATCTCACATTTCACTCTTTCGTTTTCTTTCTCTACTTCGTTTGTCGTTGGATCGCGCGTAAATAGAAAAGAATATAATGATGAGTTGTACTTTATGTTTTGTCTATTATGTCTCTTTATTATTATTTGGTTGACGTTTTAGTACCGTTAAGTTTGCGTTATCTTGTTTGTTAATGTTTTAATAGATATTTTTAGTGTGTTATATTTTGTTCAAGATGATTCTCCATGGATTGAAGACATTCGAAAATGTCATATCTTTTTTGTTAGTATTTTTGCTTTTATATATATATATACATATATAGTATATATATATATATAGTATAATATATACTATATATATATATATATCATATATATATATATATATATATATATATATATATTATATATATATTTTTGCTTTTATATATATATATATATATATATATAGAAACTAGCTCTAACAAGGAAATTGGAAATTATAGGGTTTTCCGTTATTTAAATTTATTTGGTACAGTAATGAGTTAATGTGATTGCACATTTCACAATTTATTCATAGAAAAATATTTAATTATTATAGACATTTAAAATTATGTTTATCAATGTTTTATATTTTAGTAGGCTTTTTTATGCAGCCAAAACCTCGGTACATTCTCTTCTTGGTGATATGTGAACGCTTACTAACTCAGAGCTTTTGCCCAAACCGTCTCTTGGCAGTCCAATCAAGCTTCTCGGATCATAATTGGTCAATACAAAATTTGAATAGATTCTTACATGGGATTTAAACAACTACATGGCATATTATACACATAACAAGTAGATTTTTCCGTTGAGTTTCTTTTAGGTGTATATGGCTATTGTAGTGAGGTGTTCATAATTATGGTAATGGGGCGTAACCCCCTTACATGTGGCGATTTCGGATTGGTGGGCTGCTAATGGGGGATAAAATTAAGCAGCCCCCTCTCTTCCTTAACATTAATTATGGTCAACATATAGCAAGTAGAAAGAAAAAAAGATTTTACTTTTGACTTTGAGAGGTAGTGGGTAAATTACTATCTCGACCTAGAAAACTTACTAAAATTTTATTTTTGAACACTTTGTTATACAAGAACCTTTTGAATACCTCTGAAAAGGAAAAATTATTGGTAATTTTTATTGGATTCTTTGTTATTCTCGTCTACTTCCACAAAATTGTGATGCACTTTTACATTCCGGAGATTCTCTTACCACTTTCCCGTGCTTTATTTTGTAAATATTGTTTTTATTAATTCTCACCATCCGATAGGGGCCTGAGTATCTCTCTCTGCTAACATTTAAATTATATTGTTGATTCTTCAATAGAACAAATTTAGCTTTATATAAATCCTTTGGAACAAATATATATTTTTTCCTTATAAACCGAGTGAGGCGCGAGAGGCTGACACATTAGCGCAACTAAGTTTTTTAAATAATCAGTTTTTTTATGAATCATTGTATCATTAAGAGGTTTATTTTGCAGCAAACTACCTGACACCGCCAAATTCTGGCCGAACATTAGCATAGTTTGTGTAACCCCTTTGTTGTTTATGGGACTTATTCTCAGGCAGTACTAGACACACGGTAAAATTTTAGGTCATTCCAATCGTTTATTCTCACTGTCATTTGTCATATACTGCAATCTTATTATTAAAATGTCATTGATTATCTTGCATAATCCGTTCAAATTTGCGATACACGGCGAAGTCATTACGTGATCAATATTAAGCATATTACACACTTCATTAAACAGCCTCGAAACAAAATGGCTTCCCCTATCTGAAACAAGCCTTTTTATCACTAAACAAATTGGAAATAGCTGACTTATCAAGATATGAATTACTGCTTCCACTATAGCTTCCTTCAAGGCATAAGCTAAGGGGTACTTGCTAAATCTGTTTATGAAAACTAATAAGTACTTGTAACCCTTACTGTACGACATTGTCACCAAGCAAGCATGAGAGATTTGAAGCTTCTCCGACACTTCCTTAAATCCACCAAATTCCGAATTTATTCTTTTCGTCACTTTGTTGCACTGACAGGGCATCTCAGTGCTTTATATACTCCATCATAGGGCTATGCATATTCTTGAACACAAAATCACTCCTGATAACATTAAAGTTCGGTTTTGGTTTGGTATGAATTTTCGCAAATTAAATCGTCAATTAGATTCTCAGGAACGATTAATTGATTCTCAGGAACGATTGGTTATTCTTGCGATTTTAGTCGATATATCGGCCGCCAGAGTTATCACCTTATATATATGATTATATATATATATATATATATGATATATATATTTATTCTATATATATATATTATATATATATAATATATATATATATATAATTATTATATATATATACTATAATATATATATATATATTTTATTATATTTATATATAATATATAATATTATAATATATATATATATTATATATATATATTATTATATTATATATAATATTATATATATATTAATAGTATTATATATATATTATATTATATATATATATTATATATTAAATCTTTGTGAAAGCTTAATCGCTGAAGACTCCCTTTTTATTCCGCAAGAGATACCCTAATGGTAGGTTGCGTTAGGAATCTTGTTCAGACTCATACAAGAGTCATTCCTCAATAAATCATTTATCGATTTAAGTCTTTTCATACTTTCCCAGGATAGCGATTATCAAATTTAAAAAATAATATATTAATTGTATTATTTATTATTTATTAATTATTATTATTAATTTATTATTAATTATTTTATTATATATTTTTCTTAATATATATTTGTTTATTTTTATAATTTTTATTATCATTATTATTATTTACATTATTATTTTTATTATTATTGATTAATTTTATTATGTTATTAATTTATAATAATTTATCAGTCCTTCTCCCTCATCTATTCTGTCAGATTTTAAAACCTGGTTTTCCTCTCATTGCTTGAGTCGAAACATAAAATGGTGCCGGGGCATTTGACTTTGCTCCGCAGTCCCATCTTTGGATTTGGGGTGTGGGGTTGCTCGACGTTTCCATTTCTGTCGTGGACTGGCTTGCGTTTGGTCGGAGAGGATTCATCGAAATTCATTAGTAAATTCAACTGTGGCGTAGACGTTGGGCTCCTCAATTTGATTTTATTTGCTTATTAAGTGTCTATCTACTTTAACTCATTTAAATAATTAAAAACTTGTGTTTTTTTTGATTTTGCAGTTAAGCTTCCTATTAATTATTTAATTAATTGAATAATGAATCTTATTTGGAATTATTTTTTTAATATTCTGTTTTCTATAGTTAATGAAATCACACACTTCTGTTACTTGTGGCAATGTCTTATAGTTTTTTATTTACACAATTTAGCATTATCCTTCCTAACATGATTGTAGGCATTACTAAAATTCTTTTAAAATTCGGATTAGTTTCTTTCATTATATTGTTGCTACAGTGCTTAAATTGCATTGAACACGGCCAATTAATCTTAGTGTGATTATGCAATTGCAACATCATTTACCTAAGGCCAATAATTGATAGTTTTATTTGGCATACAGTATGGTGGATTTCATCATGCATTAAATTTGTTTTGTTTAAGGTACGTTCGGTTTCGGCCTCCCACATTATTTTCTTTGTTGAAGCGGGTTTCTTTTTTAATAAGTTTGTTAAGGGTTTCAAGTTGGCATTGGTCTGCCACATATGCAGCGAGAAAATTAAATTTACCTAGGCTCTGGCTTTTTAAGTAAGTTGCTTGTTTTTGCAATTCAATATTGAGACTGAAACACTTTAGTTGCGTTCCTGTGAACTTTTCAAATTTGGATGTAATTGTGGAGAAATATTGTTCTCATTAGACATTATATATTATTGAATCACATAACTTTTTCCAAATATTGCAGTGGATGTATTCTCTATTAATGCAGTTGCACAGGACAATTATCCAGTAAGACTGATAGAATTCGTAGATGATCTTCGGAGATAGTATGTTGACATCATGTTTGGTAGATGTGGATTTTATGGATTGTATTGTAATCAACATTACTGCTAAATGGCATGTTATATGAAAATAATCTTTTGTCTCTCATCTGAGTGATATATTATCTATAGGTTGATTGACAGTCTAACCTTGAAAAGAATTTGCCAACGTTAGATTGGAAATGATCTGATTTTTGACGGGTAATTGTCGGAGATTGCCTTATTGATTCAGCAACCTCTGGTCAACCAACAACCAATCTGACTCGCCCATCTGGCTTTGGTAAAATCGAAACGGGGAATTGCCATGCGCTGTTCGGCAAATCACTTTGGCTTCAAGCAACTTATTTATTTCTCCTCGCGCTTTCTTAAACAGGCTGCGAATATGTCGGCTCTTTAATTTTATAATATCGCCACGCACTTAAACTCTATAAGGATAGTTTTCAGCTATTTCCGTCAAAAATAACGAGCAACTTTCATTTTCCTCCCCTTCCCTCACTTTTGAAACACAAGTTTCCGTGAGTGGGACTAATGCCGTCATCAACCTCGCACACAATTTTTAATTTTATTTTTGTAATTTTTAAATATATAATCCCATCGTTCTAATTGTCGTTCTTTTAACTTTAAATTTGGATTTTCGGTGACAAAAATCATTAATTGTTTATATTTTAAATCAATAAGAAATAATTTCACAACAAAATGTCGTAACATTTAGTATCAGTTTTTTATGATATATGGAAATCCTTTTAACACATATGATGTGTTAGCTTACTAAACAGTTGTTTATAATGCATACAAGTTGTTTTGAAAGCTATATATTTGATAGCTACAAAATAAAAAGGACAGAATAGTATTGACTTCCGTTTGCCGCTTTTAGCGTTTCGATAACGGGTTTTAATATATCTAATTCTGTTGTACCCAAATATTCAACATAGACCCACAATCTATTAAGTATAACATTTACTTTATCTACCAAATTAAAAGGACAAAAAATTCGGAAAAGTTTCATTTCTAGGAGAATGAGTGACTTTCAGATCGGCAACTAAGTCTCGGTTAGGGTTGCCATGTACCTCCTTATTAAAGAAAGCGGGCAACGAGCAGTCAGTTCTTCTCAAGCCTAAAATCCTTTCATTATTTACACAATGTGGATTCGTTGGGTCTACATTTTTAAAATCTATACAGCTAATTTCTAAAAAGTTATCATCCTTTCTACCCTCTACATCTAAATTTAAAACACAATCATCATTAAAATACTTAAAACTGCAATCGGAATTTAAAGTTTTGTTAGCCTCTATACCGTATATTTTTTTTTAACTTGCCTCAGATGGGAGAGTTGAAACTTTTTCTGAAGGAACATTTTCCTTCGTCTCGTCATGGTGAACATTTCTCTATTATTAATTTATATTATTATTATTATTATTATTATTATTATTATTTTATATACTATAATACTTTTCTAATTTAATTATTTTTATTTAATATTTTTACCTTCCTATTAATAATATTATCATTACTACAATCGTTATTATTATATTATTAATTGATTGATTATTAGTATATTATTCATGAATGATTACTTAGCAATAAATTGCAATTTTTTTATTATTATTATTATTATTATTATTATTATTATTATTATTATTATTATTATTATTATTATTACATGCAATTTCATTATTATTATTATTATTATTATTATTATTATTATTATTATTATTATTATTATTATTATTATTATTATTATTATATTCACAAATTTACAAAGCGATTTATAGTAGGTATTTTTAAAAATGTTAAAACTATTTCTTTGATTTACATAATATTTAGAGCCAATTTCCTAAGATTCAGTCAGACTCTTTATATAATTATTGTTATTTGAACATACCTCAACGTACGGGCTAAAGGATACCTAGGGTTTGTGCGCTCATTCTTGCCAGGCCTACCGAACATAAATTGGTAGATCTATTCATACGTTTCCCTCCCCCAATGGTGTTAAAGCAGCTTGTTGTGTCGTGGAATTTGGGGGTGGGGAAGAGACAAGGGCGTACATGGGGCATAGATGACCTTCACATCTGTACGCATGATGAAGAAATTTTCTGTGGAAGTAACAAAGCCCCTCCCTGTATGCTTGATGAGCAGTATCGCCAAGTCTACGCCGACTTGTACTTCGTCCACGAAAATATCTTCTATCTTCTTCGTTTGGAGTAATTCTTGAAGTTTGGCAGACTGTTTTCATGACATCAGTCATGCTTTGGGCCAGCATTCTGATTCCTTTGAGCATTTCCTTTTGTACTTTAAATAAGCGATTGAAATTTCATTCATGTGCGATTCTCTTGTCGTTTTCTTCAAGAGCATTTATTTCTACCCATCTACCTTTTTTTTCGGTGTGAGTAATTGTTAGCCCATTTTGTGAGTAGAAATTTATGTATAAATTATCAGACAATTCCACAAGATCGTCGGAGCTTTGATTGCCTTGATAAGTCATTGGACTCGTCTGCATTTGACTTGGAAGTTGCAACAGGAACAATTCTCTGATGAATTTTGAGCCGCTTTCGATCAGCCGATCAAAATTTCCTATTCTCAAGACTCCTTTCACTCTGCTTATGTAAGCA
>JABUQX010051356.1:62500-73269 GCA_015478945.1 Trachelipus rathkii
CGCTTAACATGCAACGAAGGCTGCTTAATAAAACTCGATGCCTATTTTCAAGATTTCCGTTGACTTGTGGGCTTCCCACTGTGGTGCAGATATGTTCTGCCCCAATCATCTTACAGACCTCTTCAAACAGATGAGCTTTAAAGCATCCTCCATTGTCACTGAGGATTTTGTCAGGCACTCCAGTGAAAGGTAGAATCTCATACAATAAGACTTTAATGACGCTTTCAGCATTCATCTCCTTTAAAGGGATGGCAAAAAGATAACTACTGTACCTATCGATGGCAGTAAACAAATATTTATACCCCCGGCAGGGGGTCATCTTAAGAATGTCAATTTGCAACATTTCAAACTTATAGGTCACCTCTTTGAACTGGCCATAATTAGGACTAATAGTGCGAGCGCTTTTGTTTATTTGGCATTCATTACAAGCTCTAACGATCTCTTTAACCCGCGAGTGAATCTTCTCAAATACAAACTCCGACTTCACTGCAATTTCCGTTCTCTTAACCCCTAAGTGGCCTTGCAAGTGCAACGTCCTTACCACTTCCGGTACGCAGGTCTCGGGCAAAATGACACGAGAATACCCCAGTGACACGTCCACAAAAATCTTTAAAATTTCTTTATTAAACCAGAATTGCTGTTCGACCATTTTCAACCCACTTTTTTCTCGGTTATTGATTAATGACTTTATAAATGTATCTTCTTTTTGCTTTTTGCTTATGTTTTTGTAATCAATACTTTTTAAGAATCTATCTATCACTAGCTTATTTCGTTTATTGCATTCTGAAATCAAATTTACTGTTAATTCTTCTAATATTTCTCTATTCTCTCTTTTATCATCCTTTTCCTTTTCTCTTTCGTACCTGGATAGTAAATTCCTTTCTAAAGCGACACGTGTCTCGGGTAACATATGCGGTTGGTTAAAGGTCTGCGTGGGTTGTATACTATTTTCTACAACTTTACGGCAACTATTTTTATGGCCTTCCCTTATAGTATTATTTGTAAAATTTAAATGGCCTATGAATGAACCTTTGTCAAGTGTTTCTTCACTCTCTTTTTTGTTTGTTTGTTCGTTCGCTACTTGAAAATTGGAATTATTTTTAATGTTATATTCGTTTAACGGATTGGATTTTATACTAATTAATTTGAAAATTACATTATAAGAGCTTAGTAAATTAAGTTGCCTGACCTGTTTTGCGTTTTGATTTAATACATCATTTGTTTTGTTATATAAGGTAATTAATTCTTTCAAATGAGTATATATCGTTATTTTCCTCCCACTTAGTAGGTACCCGAATTTGTTAAACATTTTGTTTAGTATTAATAATTGTTTACTTATATCATCATATCTTTTTTCAATAGCCGACTGGGTTGAGGAGAAGAAAGCGTAGGGTCGGCTTGCTGGGTCGTCCCCTAGGATAACGCCTGATAAAGCATTTGAAGAGGCATGAATGAATATTTTTATGGGGGTTGAAGTACCAGGGTAGGCTAATAGGCAGGAATTTTTTATAGCGTTTTGAACAGCGCTAAAAGCCTTCTCCGACTTTTCGTTCCACAATATTTTCTTTCTGGAGTAAGATTTTCCTTTTAAATAGTCTGTTAATGGACCCATTAAATCTGCTAGGCAAGGTAGCATTATTCTGTAAAACGAAAGTTTTCCTATTAATCCTCTCATTTCTCTAATATTATGCGGTTTTTTATAAGTTACTATCTCAGCAACTTTCTCTGGATTCGCCCTAACACCTTCAGCGCTTATTATGAAGCCTAAATATTCTACTTCAGAAACTCCAAATCTGCTCTTTTTTTCATTAACACTGATAGATAAGTAATTTAATCTTTTTAAAACAGTCTCCACGAGTCTTTCATGCTCTTCAGCTGTGTCTGTGAACAGTAAAATATCGTCAATATATACGTGACAATTTTTTAAGTCAGATAGCAATATATTTACCATTCTTTGAAATGCTGCAGGCGAATTTATAAAGCCCATTGGCAGAGAGGTGTATAAGAACGTTCCCAGATTACTCGTGATTGCAAAGTACTTCTGGCAATCAGGATGCAATGGCAGGTTATAAAAGCCGCTCGTCAAATCTACCTTGCTGAAATACCGAGCACCTTTGAGTGCGAAAATAGCATCGTAAATATTTGGAAGACCGAATATATCCACCTCTGTTCTTTTGTTAAGTTCTCTAAAATCTGTCACTAGTCTAACTCTCCCCCCTCCTTTATCCAAAACACTAAAAGGCGCTGACCAGGTGGTACTTGCTCTTTTCAACACACCTGCCGCTACTAATTGATTTAATTCCTTTTTTGTTGCTTCATACAGTTTATGCGGGACCCTTCGGCCAGGTAACCTTATAGGCGGGCCCTTTATAGTTGGTTTGTATGGGTACGCCCGCGCCAACTCCCTCAATATCGTTTCGGGTATATCTCCCACTTTTTTCCCTCCCCCCAATTCTGTCTCCAGTTCACCTCCTTCTCTCGTATCCCCCATTTCTTGTCCCCCATACTTAGAAAATATTTCATCCCATTTTTTTCGTTGTTTTATTTTTAAATGAACATTCTCATCTAAATACGGGTTTAAAAATAATGTTTTATACTTATACAAAATATCATTAAGAGGAAAGAGTGGGCTAAAAGGCAAAGAGGTGAGAGTTTTAGGGGGAGATTCATGCGAAAGATCATGGGAGAGTGCGTTTATTTTAAAGAGGATATAGAATGATCGGGCCTTAATAATACGGTATGATTGGTATTAGGATCAATGAGTACATCGTTCTTAAAATCTATACCAAACCCAAAATGTTTCAAAAAAGTGATACCTAATATGTTTAGTTTTACATCTGCTATATACAATTTGTGTTTATATATTTTATTCAAACCAATGTCTAAATCTATATTAATATAATCGTAAACATTTATTTTGGTGCCATTGGCGGCTAAAATGTGGCCCATGGGTCGTTTCGACCTATGAATGGGGCTAGCCCTAATCAGATCGATTTCCGAGCCAGAATCTAATATATAAAATTTATTATCAATTCTATTCAATACTTTATATAACTTAGAGCCAGCTACATCACCTTTAGAGAGAGGAGTGCTATTTGTCTTTTCTTGGACGGCTGAGATAATTGGTTCTCTGCACAAATTAGAATTTAAACATATATCACCCGTCTCTCCCAAAGCTTCGCATACTGAGCTCGATGATAATACCTTCCGATCATTCTCATATCCAATACTCAAATAATTATTAAAGAAAGTATAACCGACATGCATGTTAGAATTATAATTACATAATACCTGATTATTAATCTCTCTCATATTTTTATTATTTAATATATGAGCTATGGCAATTTGATCTTTTTTTATTTCATTTTCAATATCAGTTTCGCTTATATGGCAATCGCTTTCGGGTTTTTCAACCTCACAGGCATTAACAATAGACACATTTTTATTATTTATATTACATGGAGTTTCAGTATTATATAATATTTCATTTGTATTATTAACATAATTAAAGTTCACATCATTCATTTTATTATTATTATTATTATTATTATTTTTAATATTGCCATAGCTGGTTTCAGCATTAAATTTGAAAATCTTTACATAATTATTAAAAGATACTGTTTTACCTCTTTCTCTTCTCGAGCTGCGGTCATCTGGGTGATGAGATGACCTCGATATTAGTTTCCCTGAGTGGTGGTTGTATGATGGGGGTTGGCAGCAGTCCCCCCCTCGTGAGGGTATACCAGAGTATAAAGAGGACATTCCTCACTTTCACATTTGTATGCTTTTAACCAATGCTTCTTATGATAGAAACATACATTATTATAGGCATCATTATTCTGTTGTGAAGCATAGTTCTCATATCTACGTCTAGGCTGGCTCCTACCCCTCCTTGAGTTTGGCTGCCAGTCATTGGCTGGCGGCTGCCAGCCAGTAGAAGGCGGCTGTCTCTGTGCCAGCTGGCTTAGCGACTCGGCCACGCTCTTGGCTGTGTCCAATATGTTTTGAAGCTGAGTCAGAATCTTCTGCTGAGTCTCCGCTTGTTCCTTTCTTGAGTCGCGTTCATGTGAGTAACTTCGTGAGCGGTTATTTTGGTTCGAATTGGTCTCCTCTGAAAGCTGATTCACATTTCCCCAGTAGGGGGGATTGGTTCGAATTGTTTTCTTCTGAAAGCTGATTCACGTTTCCCCAGTATGGGGGATCTCTCCCGTATTGGGGCATCGGTTGGAAATTTTTATGTACAAAGTTCTTGAAAAGATCGTCGGCTACCAATACCAGTTTATTGATGTCATTATCTTGCGCTAATGAATAAAGGCTCATCTGAACCTGGCTGGGCATCTCGTTTAAAAACAATTCTTGAGCGAATTTTGGATTGTTTTCTACGAGTAAGTCAAAGTTCTTCCGTCCCAACACTTCTTTCACACGGTTGAGATAATGACTTGGCAACTCTGTTTTCTCCATCCCCTTTTTGAAGACATCTCTCACCCGCTGTTTTAATGCTGGTAAGTAAGTTTCCTCGATCCTATTCATTAATTCTTCATACGCATTTTCGCGCAATGGGAATTGTAATGTAGAAACAAGACTGTTTGGGAGAATTGAGGCTAAAAGTCGGACTTTCTCAGAGCCCTCATTTATTCCGTTAAGTTTAAATACCGCGTTGGTAGCAGACAACCAACTGACAATATCATAGCCATCGAAGGCGGGAAGCTGGTGGGATGAAAGAGAGCTTTTATTTCTACGCGCCTTTCCCCATGAACGTCTTCTTATATGTACGGGCGACTTATGTCTGTTTCTTTGAGGAGTACATTCACGGTCACTTTCTGAACTCGTAGAAGATTCTTCAACCAAAGAAGGAGTCGGTGATTTTTGCGGCGAGGGAGTCTTCCTTGTTAACTGGCCTTTGGGGGAAGTGGGTTTTCCTCTCCCCACCTTAAGACGCGGGGCAGTTTTCTTATTCGCCCCCATATCTGTTTTTCAGAACAAAGAAGTACTTGAGAGAGTTTTTTTTTTTTTTTTTCAAAGTTTTAGTACTAAAAGGCTCGGTTGAGTTTGTTGTCAGAGAGCAAAAAGTTCGTTATTTGAAGCGTTTCAAATTTCTTTTTTCTTCTTTTTTTTTTCTAATACCGCTTTATTTCTTCAAGCAGTATTATTATAAATTATTTATTATCAGATATCACTTTCCACAGTTATTAATGAATAGCACGATTACACAGTTAATTTTTGATAACACTTCACAAAATTTCACAGTATATTCAATTACTTTTTTTTTTTTCACACCGTCGATCACTGTTCAGAAGGGGATTTTTTAATTATAATAATTAATACTAATGATGTAAGGTCACTATGGGCTGTCGCCAGATTTGATCTGAGGTTATTACTCAGACCAATTAAATAAGTAATTAATAATTGGATGATGGAGTGAAAAGGTTTTTTCTGCTTTTGAAGTGTATTAAATTGTGCACGTGAAATAATAATATGACAGATGATATAATCAATTTTGTAATCACAATGGGCAGAAAGTACTTAATTATGGAATAGACAAAGTTAATTTGATATAATAATAATGACACGGCAAACTGCCGGCTTAGTTGGCCCTATGATATCTGACTAATAACACGACCGATTCGTCCGGCGTCTAAAATAATAATCCTTCGGCTGGGGCCTCTCAAGGCGGCTTCCACAAGCGCTCCCCAATCCGTTACAAGTTTGAATCTTTAACCCTAAAAAGTTGGCATTGTTAGGCATTCGTATGCCTCCAGTATTTTTCCACTTGTAATTCAAGGAGTTTGAGAGCTTTTTATTCCCCTACTTATATAGGGGAAATATAGCACCTAGGTGCCCCTCCCTCTCTCCTTAGTTTTGCATCGGGTAAACGAACGTTTACCAGATCATATATATTTATATAATATATATATAACTATATATATAATATATATAATATATATAATATATATATATATATATATATATATATATAATTATATATATATAAGTATATAATTTTATATATATATATATATATATACGGTAATATATATATATATACTATATATATATATATATATATTTATATATATATATATATATATATAATTTATATATATATACTATATATATATATATATTATATCTATATATATAATATTATATATAATTTTTTTAGTTCGGAAAATTATTAAAGGTTTTAATTTAAAGAGAACAAAAGCCCGCGTCAAAAACTAACTAAAAAAATTTAAAAGTTTTATTTGAATGAATTGTTATATTACAATTTTTTTTTTTCCAATTTTTTTAATTTTCGGCAGAAGAGATGCGACAGACACGGAAGCAAGGCCCGACAGAGCCCATCCGACGCTTCGAGGAAAGAAAAGAGGAGTGCTGTGATGCGGATCGTGTTTGCCACTTGTGGAGCTTACATAGTGTTGGGCGCCGCTCGGATATTTCCCGAGGTAAAAGATGGAGGCTGAAAAAACAAGAAGGAAGGTGGTTGTAGAGGATAGACGAGACGGGCAGGCAGACGCACTAGTGCGCAGGCATGATAGGGTGTAAATGCCAGGGTGATATTTTGACAGAACGAACATACGTGTCGTATATGACGAGAAATAACGGTTAATAGGCACAGCAGACCGTCTAAAGAATCTAGGGAACTTGTAAATATGTTTAAGAAATACCTGAACGGTGTATAACAAAGCTGTTAGTGTTAATTTAATAATATAGTAGGCGATTTAATCAGCGTTTAGATACGAGTGTAAAATTTGTGAATAAGCATCAAGGTACGTCTCCAGAGTTATAAGTGTCAGATCGTGCCTACAAGGATCAGAATATAGTAGAGGCACTGGCCTCCACGGTTAGACTAGGTGAGGTTGTCGCTACGCCGTTGGAGGCGTCGTACGTGGTAGAATGAACTAGATTGTCCATATGGTAGCTGACCGATGATTACAGAATAACATGACTAACGAAATCGTGGCGTCGACCCGAAAGTAGACTGCCGTCAAGCGCGAGCCTATACGCTTTCGTGGATAATGCATTAATATGCATATCGATAAGCTCTACGTAAAGAATGCCGCCGGCTCAATCCCCAGTTTTCTTTGTGAATTAAATAGAATTTAAAAGGAGATGGAACTCTTGGAAAGATTAAACAAAACCAAATATGGAAGACCTGTGAAATATTGTAATTTGAAAATATTTTGTTTAATAAAAATTATTTTCAAATTGTATACCAAAGAATCGGTAAAATTTTGCCGATTCCGATTCCGATTCCGATTCCACGAAAATACAATCCGATTCGTTTCGAATTCCGACGCGATTCAGATTTAATCGTCCATCACATATATATAATATATTATAATTCAATATAGTGAGTAGTATAATGGAGGATAGTATATATCGGGGCTGAGTATAGTAATTATATAATATAATATATAGTTATAGGCGTATAGGAGTAAGGCCATCTAGGATATTAATGGAAGTATAGGTATTAGATGGAGGCAGCGAGTATTCGACACTTTGATGATACGCAATAGGTATGTGGTATCACGAGTGATATTTTATGTTAAAGAAAGAACAAATATGAGAAAGGTAAAAGAAATAAAACTGCCCTTCTCACGGGATTGGAACCACGCATGTTGCGACTGAGGACAATAAACCCGGTGCGTTACGACTGACTATCCTCCAAACCCATAAAAGTTGGATTCCAGTTGGGTTGGAGGATAGCTCAATCGTATCGCACCGGGTATATTTGTCCTCAGTCGCAACACAATGCGGTGGTTCAATCCTAGAGAAAGGCAGTTATGATGCTTGTACCTCTCGATTATATGTTCTTTGTCTTTAAGCATCTTATAGATAAGTACTGCGATTATTATGGCAATATTATAGACAAAGTGTACATAACTAATTTTTAAAAAATTACTGAAACTTGCAGGACACTATTTTTATGTAGTATATACGGATATATGTGATATTTGTATAAAGAAGTGGTGTATTTGAAATGAGAAAGAAGATCTTGTATTCGCTGATAAGGGTAGGTATTACGTATATGTCGGAAAATATCGACCTAGTCAGGGTAATACATGCTGATACATATATATGGTAGTTAATATTTACACGTATTATATGGATATAATATATATATATATATATATAATATATATATACAGAGATGGGGCAGTAACCGGGCGTACAGTGTACCGGGTCACATGTATCGGGCGGATACTTTTTGTACCGATAACCAGGTATTGCCCAACACTTTTGAAAAGGTAAACGATGTAACGGTATCGGCCCAATCAAAGTTTTTTGTGTACCGGTCCCTGAAACACGGTACTTAAAATAGGGATATACTTGGTGTATCATGGAAGTACTCTATTACAGTAAAAGTTTTTTTTAAATTTTTATTTTTTTTTAATAGATAGTTATAAAAAATGTACTTTTTTATATTTTTTTGTAAAACTTTTTTTTTTAATTTATTATATGAAAAAAGTAAGCCTCCAAATATCATATTTATAACTATGGACGAAATTATCATATAAGACATCAGCTGATTTACACTGATTTTCATGAAACTTAGAAGAAATGTTCTAAATGATCCGTAGTGAACGAAAGTTTTTAAAATAAATAAATTTAGAAAATGAGCCTAAAAAAAGTTGTCTGCAAATTTCATACTTCATGACTAATACTGCCAGATGCTTCAATTTGTTAAAAAAAATTATATGCTTATATATACTTTTGTTACTAAAGAATAAAGATATATTTTATATTTCCAGCACTCATGGGTCGGTGGGGCACGGGGAAGGAAGCTCCTTGTAAACTATGCATTCATTTACCGCGTTCCATGTGCCATGCATTCATTTAGCATCTAAAGTTGCTATAAATGCTATTTATTAATGCTCTAGCAATTTTTTAATTTTTTACTTAGTTTTAATAAAAAAAAAAATCACACACTCTCACTATAACACAACAATACTCAATATATATATATATATATAGTAGTATATATATATATATATATATAGGGTATATATATATATATATATATATATATATATATATATATATATATTATATATATATTACTGTGTGTGTGTGTGTGTGTGTGTGTGTGTGTGTGTGTGTGTGTGTGTGTGTGTGTGTGTGTGTGCGTGTGTGTGTGGTCTCAGCTAATGTGCAACAACGAAATATTTCCGTAATGATGTCAATTATTTAAAAACTTGTAGGAATAAAGAGGGTCTCTGTATGCGAATTGCTCATGAACCTTCGAATTTTCAATAAAACCGTGTGTGGTTCCGATAATTAAATTGCATTTTATGGCAAAAATTATTTAGGGTTCATAGAGACAGTCATTTCGATTCAAATGGTAGTTACCTCTCAATACACGCGGAAAAATACGTGCTGCTGCCGTAATAGTTACCAACAAATGTTAGTTGTAATAGGTTTAGAACATCGTGAATTAAGGCCGAAACCCCCATATACAGCGTACGTTTATATTAGTACTATTAATAGTTAGTTACGATGAACAGTTATGATTTATAACAGAAATGATTTATAACTGTAACACATCCGTTTATTTACAGTCCATACATAAGTATTATTTCGGTATAGTATGAAATCCTTTCCTGTAGTACCTTCTGATTTATGTAGTACATTCTTCATCGTATATGCATGTATACATTATACGCGGTGCGCAAAATGTCTGCTCTTATTCCATACGCAAAGTTCAGCCCGTCTGATCCACCCTTGTCATGTTGCCAATGTGATATTTTCGAGTCGACTATCGGCACAAGCGTGAGTTGATTCGACTTAAGAGGTAATTAACCGATTCTATCGGTGTTGTATACTAACCGTAGACACGATTCTTCCGGTAGCGCCACAGGTAATACTCCAGTTGAGTAAGGTCCGGTGATCTAGGAGGCCACACGGAAAGACCGCATGGTTCCATCCACCTACCGGGTGTGTTACGTTTAGATGATGTTGCACAGCCCTTGCTGTATGTGCTGGGCTCCTTCATGCTGGTAGTAAAAATTTTGACGTGTCTGTAATGGTACGTCACGAGGAAGGTCTGAAAATAGTGTCCAGAAATTCTTGATTTCATTCGCTATCTAGGTTTCTATGGTAAATGTCCGGCACGATCATAAATTTATCTAGCAGTTCACACTACACATTTATGGAGTAAACTACCTGGTGTCGCGTGCTGTAGGTGATATGCGGTGTTTTCCTCGGTCCAGTACCGATAATTCCACCCATTAATCGTGCCAATATTGGTAAACCTGGCCTCATCCGTCCACAAAATACGGAGCTGCCCGTCAAGTTTATTGTCAAACATGGAACACATTTGGACTACGAACTACAACCAACGTCCGGGATCGCCGGGATGCAGACCGTGCACAATGTGTGCTCTGTAATGAAAAATGTTGTACATATGTAGAATGTACCGTACCGTTCCTGTCTGCCGTAAGTAGGTTGTTGGGTGTTCCGTGGTATACAATAGAAAGTCAAACTCCATGTCAAGGGTACGGGTGGGAGGTTGACTTGGGTGGCGAGATGGTCAGTTGGTCGAACCTTATTCTTGAAAACCTGTGTGCAATCTGTACATTATAGTGGGATGCGGTTCCAAACGATCTGGATATCTCCGTCTATACACCTCCGTAGCTCTGTGGGCATTCTTGTCCTCAAGAATAAACGCCTCAACCATATCCGTCAGTTCCTGGGTTGTATACATATTATTAGGCATAGTGTTATCAGATGTTACAATTAAATAGCTGTGCTAAGTAGGAACCGAC